>OY821522.1:5803661-6090483 GCA_963682025.1 Cordilura impudica
AATAGAAACAATTTTATCAGTTATGCTTACGAAACTATATAAATAGACTTGAAGTTGGCTGCAAAAGCAGTAGCCTGTGTAAAGAACAAGTTAGCGACATGTAACTGTTACGTAACGTGTCAGCCTTTTTTTCACATGAAAAGTATTGGGACGTTCCGGTTACGTTCGGTAACTGTTTTAAATGATTTTAATGTAAAAAAAAACAACTGACTCGTTACGGTTACGGTTAGAAAACATTGACCTTTTATATGTATTATAATGCTATGAATGCATTTATCTTTATTTTATTTTATTTATATATTCTTTTTTTTTGTATTGTATATTATCGATCTGACATTTTGCATGCAGGCTCGTGGCAATGACAAAAATGATCTAACAAATTTTTTTAGTGATGCCAAAACAATGGAAACTTTTAAAAATTTTCTACCAGAGTTCACAAAAAAATGTACAAACGGTTTGTTTTTATTATATTATTACCACAACGACCACAAAAACAACAAGTCCAGCTATGACAACAATGCAACATTTAGAATAACAACAGGAACAATATGGAAACATCATGTTTTTCATTTTTTTTTTTTAATTTTTCATAGATTTACCTGGACCTGTTCCACCGATTTTAATGATTTTTGAAGTAGAAATCTTCCCATGAATTTGGTGAATCATTCTCACTAAAAATTATCACCCTAGCTATCCTATTGAGGGCGTGATCGTGACAAGAACAACATAGAAAATTATATTTTTTCAAGACTTTTTTTAGTTCTTCATTCAAATCTCGGGACCTAATCGACCGATTAGGACGATTTTAAATAGCAAACTTTTCAGGATGTTAATGAATCATTTTTTATGCCAACGAGCACCCTAGCTGCCCGATTGATGCCGTCATCGTGATTTCCACAGACGGACAGACGGACAGACGGACAGACGGACATCGCTATATCAACTCCGGTTGTTATAAGGATCACAAATATATATATTTTATGGGGTCCAAATTTTTTTTTCTAATTATTACAAACGGAATGACAAACTTATATATACCCTCTGCACACTGGAGTGGAGGGTATAATTAAAAAATAAAAATTTTTAATTAAAAATTAAAAATTAAAAATTAAAAATTAAAAATTAAAAATTAAAAATTAAAAAATTAAAAATAAAAAATAAAAAATTAAAAATTAAAAATTTAAAATTAAAAATTAAAAATTAAAAATTGAAAATTAAAAATTAAAAATTAAAAATTAAAAATTAAAAAATTAAAAATTAAAAATTAAAAATTAAAAATTAAAAATTAAAAATTAAAAATTAAAAATTAAAAATTAAAAACTAAAAATTAAAAATTAAAAATTAAAAATTAAAAATTAAAAATTAAAAATTAAAAAATTAAAAATTAAAAATTAAAAATTAAAATTAAAAATTAAAAATTAAAAATTAAAAATTAAAAATTAAAAATTAAAAATTAAAAATTAAAAATTAAAAATTAAAAATTAAAAATTAAAAATTAAAAATTAAAAATTAAAATTAAAAATTAAAAATTAAAAATTAAAAATTAAAAATTAAAAATTAAAAATTAAAAATTAAAAATTAAAAATTAAAAATTAAAAATTAAAAATTAAAAAATTAAAAATTAAAAATTAAAAATTAAAAATTAAAATTAAAAATTAAAAATTAAAAATTAAAAATTAAAAATTAAAAATTAAAAATTAAAAATTAAAAATTAAAAATTAAAAATTAAAAATTAAAAATTAAAAATTAAAAATTAAAAATTAAAAATTAAAAATTAAAAATTAAAAATTAAAAATTAAAAATTAAAAATTAAAAATTAAAAATTAAAAATTAAAAATTAAAAATTAAAAATTAAAAATTAAAAATTAAAAATTAAAAATTAAAAATTAAAAATTAAAAATTAAAATTAAAAATTAAAAATTAAAAATTAAAAATTAAAATTAAAAATTAAAAATTAAAAATTAAAAATTAAAAAATTAAAAATTAAAAATTAAAAATTAAAAATTAAAAATTAAAAATTAAAAATTAAAAATTAAAAATTAAAAATTAAAAATTAAAAATTAAAAATTAAAAATTAAAAATTAAAAATTAAAAATTAAAAATTAAAAATTAAAAATTAAAAATTAAAAATTAAAAATTAAAAATTAAAAATTAAAAATTAAAAATTAAAAATTAAAAATTAAAAATTAAAAATTAAAAATTAAAAATTAAAAATTAAAAATTAAAAATTAAAAATTAAAATTAAAAATTAAAAATTAAAAATTAAAAATTAAAAATTAAAAATTAAAAATTAAAAATTAAAAACTAAAAATTAAAAATTAAAAATTAAAAATTAAAAATTAAAATTAAAATTAAAAATGAAAAATGAAAAATGAAAAATTAAAAATTAAAAATTAAAAATTAAAAATTAAAAATTAAAAATTAAAATTAAAAATAAAATTAAAAATTAAAAATTAAAAATTAAAAATTAAAAATTAAAAATTAATAATTAATAATTAAAAATTAAAAATTAAAAATTAAAAATTAAAAATTAAAAATTAAAAATTAAAAATTAAAAATTAAAAATTAAAAATTAAAAATTAAAAATTAAAAATTAAAAATTAAAAATTAAAAATTAAAAATTAAAAATTAAAAATTAAAAATTAAAAATTAAAAATTAAAAATTAAAAATTAAAAATTAAAAATTAAAAATTAAAAATTAAAAATTAAAAATTAAAAATTAAAAATTAAAAATTAAAAATTAAAAATTAAAAATTAAAAATTAAAAATTAAAAATTAAAATTAAAAATTAAAAATTAAAAATTAAAAATTAAAAATTAAAAATTAAAAATTAAAAATTAAAAATTAAAAATTAAAAATTAAAAATTAAAAATTAAAAATTAAGAATTAAAAATTAAAAATTAAAAACTAAAAATTAAAATTAAAAATAAAGAACTAAAAGTTAATAATTAAAAATTAAAAATTAAAAATTAAAAATTAAAAATTAAAAATTAAAAATTAAAAATTAGAAATTAAAAATTAAAAATTAAAAATTAAAAATTAAAAATTAAAAATTTAAAGTTTAAAATTAAAAGTTTAAAATTAAAAATTAAAATTAAAAAATAAAATTAAAAGTTAAAAATTAAAAGTTAAAAATTAAAAATTAAAAATTAAAAATTAAAAATTAAAAATTAAAAATTAAAAATTAAAAAATAAAAATTAAAAATTAAAAATTAAAAATTAAAAATTAAAAATTAAAAATTAAAAATTAAAAATTAAAAATTAAAAATTAAAAATTAAAAATTAAAAATTAAAAATTAAAAATTAAAAATTAAAAATTAAAAATTAAAAATTAAGAATAAAAATTAAAAACTAAAAATTAAAATTAAAAATAAAGAACTAAAAGTTAAAAATTAAAAATTAAAAATTAAAAATTAAAAATTAAAAATTAAAAATTAAAAATTTAAAATTAAAAATTAAAAATTAAAAATTAAAAGTTAAAAATTAAAAATTAAAAATTAAAAATTAAAATTAAAAATTAAAAATTAAAAATTAAAAATTAAAAATTAAAAATTAAAAATTAAAAATTAAAATTAAAATTAAAAATTAAAAATTAAAAATTAAAAATTAAAAATTAAAAATTAAAAATTAAAAATTAAAAATAAAAAATTAAAAATTAAAAATTAAAAATTAAAAATTAAAAATTAAAAATTAAAAATTAAAAATTAAAAATTAAAAATTAAAAATTAAAAATTAAAAATTAAAAATTAAATTTTAAAAATTAAAAATTAAAAATTAAAAATTAAAAATTAAAAATTAAAAATTAAAAATTAAAAATTAAAAATTAAAAATTAAAAATTAAAAATTAAAAATTAAAAATTAAAAATTAAAAATAAAAATTAAAATTAAAAATTAAAAATTAAAAATTAAAAATTAAAAATTAAAAATTAAAAATTAAAAATTAAAAATAAAAATTAAAAATTAAAAATTAAAAATTAAAAATTAAAAATTAAAAATTAAAAATTAAAATTAAAAATAAAAATTAAAAATTAAAAATTAAAAATAAAATTAAAATTAAAAATTAAAAATTAAAAATTAAAAATTAAATAAAATTAAAAATTAAAAATTAAAAATTAAAAATTAAAAATTAAAAATTAAAAATTAAAAATTAAAAATTAAAAATTAAAATTTAAAAATTAAAAATTAAAATTAAAAATTAAAAATTAAAAATTAAAAATTAAAAATTAAAAATTAAAAATTAAAAATTAAAAATTAAAAATTAAAAATTAAAAATTAAAATTAAAAATTAAAAATTAAAAATTAAAAATTAAAATTAAAAATTAAAAATTAAAAATTAAAAATTAAAAATTAAAAATTAAAATTAAATTAAAAATTAAAAATTAAAAAAATTAAAAATTAAAAATTAAAAATTAAAAATTAAAATTAAAATTAAAAATTAAAAATTAAAAATTAAAAATTAAAAATTAAAAATTAAAAATTAAAAATTAAAAAATTAAAAACTAAAAATAAAAATAAAAATTAAAAATTAAAAATTAAAAATAAAAATTAAAAATTAAAAATTAAAAATTAAAAATTAAAAATTAAAAATTAAAAATTAAAAATTAAAAATTAAAAATTAAAAATTAAAAATTAAAAATTAAAAATTAAAAATTAAAAATTAAAAATTAAAAATTAAAAATTAAAAATTAAAAATTAAAAATTAAAAATTAAAAATTAAAAATTAAAATTAAAAATTAAAATTAAAAATTAAAAATTAAAAATTAAAAATTAAAAATTAAAAATTAAAAATTAAAAATTAAAAATAAAAAATTAAAAATTAAAAATTAAAAATTAAAAATTAAAAATTAAAAATTAAAAATTAAAAATTAAAAATTAAAAATTAAAAATTAAAATTAAAAATTAAAAAATTAAAAATTAAAAATTAAAAATTAAAAATTAAAAATTAAAAATTAAAAATTAAAAATTAAAAATTAAAAATTAAAATTAAAAATTAAAAATTAAAAATTAAAAATTAAAAATTAAAAATTAAAAATTAAAAATTAAAAATTAAAAATTAAAAATTAAAATTAAAAATTAAAAATTAAAAATTAAAAATAAAAAATTAAAAATTAAAAATTAAAAAATTAAAAATTAAAAAATTAAAAATTAAAAATTAAAAATTAAAAATTAAAAAATTAAAAATTAAAAATTAAAAATTAAAAATTAAAAATTAAAAATTAAAAATTAAAAATAAAAATTAAAATTAAAAATTAAAAATTAAAAATTAAAAATTAAAAATTAAAAATTAAAAATTAAAAATTAAAAATTAAAAATTAAAAATTAAAAATTAAAATAAAAATTAAAAATTAAAAATTTAAAAATTAAAAATTAAAAATTAAAAATTAAAAATTAAAAATTAAAAATTAAAATTAAAAATTAAAAATTAAAAATTAAAAATTAAAAATTAAAAATTAAAAATTAAAATAAAAATTAAAAATTAAAAATTAAAAATTAAAAATTAAAAATTTAAAAATTAAAAATTAAAAATTAAAAATTAAAAATTAAAATTAAAATTAAAAATTAAAAATTAAAAATTAAAAATTAAAAATTAAAAATTAAAAATTAAAAATTAAAAATTAAAAATTAAAAATTAAAAATAAAAATTAAAAATTAAAAATTAAAATTAAAAACTAAAAATTAAAAATTAAAAATTAAAAATTAAAAATTAAAAATTAAAAATTAAAAATTAAAATTAAAAATTAAAAATTAAAAATTAAAAATTAAAAATTAAAATTAAAAATTAAAAATTAAAAATTAAAAATTAAAAATTAAAAATTAAAAATTAAAAATTAAAAATTAAAAATTAAAAATTAAAAATTAAAAATTAAAAATTAAAAATTAAAAATTAAAATTAAAAATTAAAAATTAAAAATTAAAAATTAAAAATTAAAAATTAAAATTAAAAATTAAAAATTAAAAATTAAAAATTAAAAATTAAAATTAAAAATAAAAATTAAAATTAAAATTAAAAATTAAAAATTCAAAATTAAAATTAAAAATTAAAAATTAAAAATTAAAAATTAAAAATTAAAAATTAAAAATTAAAAATTAAAAATTAAAAATTAAAAATTAAAATTAAAAATTAAAAATTAAAAATTAAAAATTAAAAATTAAAAATTAAAAATTAAAAATTAAAAATTAAAAAGTAAAAATTAAAAATTAAAAATTAAAAATTAAAAATTAAAATTAAAAATTAAAAATTAAAAATTAAAAATTAAAAATTAAAAATTAAAATTAAAAATAAAAATTAAAAATTAAAAATTAAAAATTAAAAATTAAAAATTAAAAATTAAAAATTAAAAATTAAAAATTAAAAATTAAAAATTAAAAATTAAAAATTAAAAATTTAAAAATTAAAAATTAAAAATTAAAAATTAAAAATTAAAAATTAAAAATTAAAAATTAAAAATTAAAAATTAAAAATTAAAAATTAAAAATTAAAAATTAAAAATTAAAAAATTAAAAATTAAAAATTAAAAATTAAAAATTAAAAATTAAAAATTAAAAATTAAAATTAAAAATTAAAAATTAAAAATTAAAAATTAAAAATTAAAAATTAAAAATTAAAAATTAAAATTAAAAATTAAAAATTAAAAATTAAAAATTAAGAATTAAAAATTAAAAATTAAAAATTAAAAATTAAAAACTAAAAATTAAAATTAAAAATAAAGAACTAAAAGTTAAAAATTAAAATTAAAAATTAAAAATTAAAAATTAAAAATTAAAAATTAAAAATTAAAAATTAAAAATTTAAAATTAAAAATTAAAAATTAAAAATTAAAAATTAAAAATTAAAAATTAAAAGTTAAAAATTAAAAATTAAAAATTAGAAATTAAAAATTTAAAAGAAAAAATTAAATATAAAAATTAAATATTAAAAATTAAAAATTAAAAATTAAAAATTAAATATTAAATAATAAATATTAAATATTAAATATTTAAAAATTTAAAATTAAAAATTAAAAATTAAAAATAAAAATTATAAATTAATAATAAAAAATTAAAAATTAAAGATTAGAAATTAAAAATTAAAAATTAAAAATTAAAAATTAAAAATTAAAAATTAAAAATTAAAAATTAAAAATTAAAAATTAAAAATTAAAAATTAAAAATTAAAAATTAAAAATTAAAAATTAAAAATTAAAAATTAAAAATTAAAAATTAAAAATTAAAAATTAAAAATTAAAATTAAAAATTAAAAATTAAAAATTAAAAATTAAAAATTAAAAATTAAAAATTAAAAATTAAAAATTAAAAATTAAAAATTAAAAATTAAAATTAAAAATTAAAAATTAAAAATTAAAAATTAAAAATTAAAAATTAAAAATTAAAAATTAAAAATTAAAAATTAAAAATTAAAAAAAAATTAAAAATTAAAAATTAAGAATTAAAAATTAAAAATTAAAAATTAAAAACTAAAAATTAAAATTAAAAATAAAGAACTAAAAGTTAAAAATTAAAAATTAAAAATTAAAATTAAAAATTAAAAATTAAAAATTAAAAATTAAAAATTAAAAATTAAAAATTAAAAATTAAAAATTAAAAATTAAAAATTAAAATTAAAAATTAGAAATTAAAAATTAAAATTAAAAATTAAAAATTAAAAATTAAAAATTAAAAATTAAAAATTAAAAATTAAAAATTAAAAATTAAAAATTAAAAATTAAAAATTAAAAATTAAAAAATTAAAATTAAAAATTAAAAATTAAAAAATTAAAAATTAAAAATTAAAAGTTAAAAATTAAAAATTAAAAATTAAAAATTAAAAATTAGAAATTAAAAATTTAAAATAAAAAATTAAATATAAAAATTAAATATTAAAAATTAAAAATTAAAAATTAAAAATTAAAAATTAAATATTAAATAATAAATATTAAATATTAAATATTAAAAATTTAAAATTTAAAATTAAAAATTAAAAATTAAAAATTAAAAATTAAAAATTAAAAATAAAAATTATAAATTAATAATAAAAAATTAAAAATTAAAGATTAGAAATTAAAAATTAAAAATTAAAAATTAAATATTAAAAATTAAAAATTAAAAATTAAAAATTAAAAATTAAAAATTAAAAATTAAAAATTAAAAATTAAAAACAAAAAATTAAAAATTAAAAATTAAAAATTAAAATTTAAAAATTAGAAATCAAAAATTTTAGTTTCATTCTTTAGTTTCTTACCAGTTTATATTATTTTTGTGTTTTTGTATTATATAAAATTATGTTAAAATTAGCTTTTTGATATTAATAATTTGTAGCGAATAATCATTCGAATATTTTTTTGAATTATCGTATGACTTCTACGGTCTCGAAACAGGTTATAGGTATTAAACTTTGGATATTATTATGATGCAGGCTGCCATAAACATTGAATTTCATTGGTGTTCTATGAAGTATTTAGGGTTTTCTACTCTATTAAAAGAAAAATAATGAAATTTTTCAAATAGTAATTAATCCTTTTTAAGGATCATTGTTTTTATACCCTCCACTCCAGTGTGCAGAGGGTATATATAAGTTTGTCATTCCGTTTGTAATAATTAGAAAAAAAAATTTTGGACCCCATAAAATGTATATATTTGTGATCCTTATAACAACCGGAGTTGATATAGCGATGTCCGTCTGTCCGTCTGTGGAAATCGCGATGACGTCATCAATCGGGCAGCTAGGGTGCTCGTTGAAATAAAAAATGATTCACTAACATCCTGAAAAGTTTCCTATTTAAAATCGTCCAAATCGGTCGATTAGGGCCCGAGATTTGAATGAAGAACTAAAAAAAGTCTTGGAAAAAATATAATTTTCTATGTTGTTCTTGTCACGATCACGCCCTGAATAGTGCCTCTAGAGTGATCATTTTTAGTGACAATGATTCACCAAATTCATGGGTAGATTTATATTTCAAAAATCATTAAAATCGGTGGAACAGGTCCAGAGAAATCTCTGAAAAATAAAAAAAAAAATGAAAAATATTATGATTCTATATTGTTCTTGTTGTTATTCTAAATGTTGTGTTGTTGTCATAGCTGGACTTGTTGTTTTTGTAGTCATTGTGGTAATAATATAATAAAAACTAACCCTTTGTAAATTTTTTTATTAACTCTGGTAGAAAAATTTAAAAGTTTCCACTGTTTTGGCATCACTCTAAAAATTTGTTAGATCATTTCTGTTATTGCCACGAGCCTGCCTGCAAAATTTCAGACCGAATGGCTCACGGGAAATCGGTTAAAATCGATCCAAAATTTTTTCGACAAGCAGACACTACGAGTTAATATAAAGGGAGTAAAAATTCACCAACATCTTAAGCAAATAATGCTAAAATACCTAGTTGCTAATAAAAAAACAAATAATGTAAATATGGCAAAAAAAAATTTTATGTATAAATTTATTTATAAATTTATATAAACATATTAAATAATACAAATAATATACATATATTATATATGTATATCCATAACAACTGCACTTCATTTTGCTCAGCGTGACTATGCCACAGTAGATGGCGCCACAATTTTTGTTTGTTCTAATTAGCTTTGCAATAGTTATTTCTATTTTAACATGAATGTTAATATTTTCAACTGGATATCATACAGAACAATGTTAAGAGTATACACGGGCTGGTCGTTTATTTCATACGTTTTTTTATTATTCTTTTACAAATATGAACATAAGTTTGGCATATTAACTTTTTGTTGTCTTTACAAAATAGGGTTACCGAGTTCATCAATGAGTTTTTTGCTTTCAAAACAATTCTACATAGTTATATAGAATTATTATTCTGCTTTACCTACAAAATATCTGATTGCGATTACATCTAATTTTTAAAAATTGTTTATAATTACTAAAGCATTATTATACACATAAATACAAAATTGCACTTTTTAAATTTTCCATTCAAATTTAAGAAAATATCAATTCTAAATACTGGAATTAAAAATTTGCCATTATAAATTACAATTAATTGAATTTCAGAAAATCATATCAAAACGTCGGAAATTATAATTTTAAATTTAGAAGACATCAATTGCATCTTTAATATATAAATTTTATTCGTTAAACACAAATTGAAATTCCAAAAAAAAAAACACCAAATACCTATGTTTACATTTAAAAAATTTTTATATTTAAAAAAAATATTGACATTCAGGAGAAATTAATAGCTTTTCAGTATCGCGATTCAGTAACTTCTTTTAACGATAGTCGAATCGTTAAAAAAAGAAAATTGTAAAATTATCAGTAAAATTTTTAAATGATATTCGCTATTGTTAAAGTCAGCTGTTGTTGTTATCTAAACGACAACCATTTTTGTGTTGTTAGTTTAATCAATAAAAACTTAAATTTTTAGGTTGAAATGTCGTCATACATAAATAAAAATCATAAAATAGTGAAAATATTTTGCTTTAATTAAAAAACTTTTTTATATAAATAAAAAAATTAAATAGCATATTCAATTCATTATTTAATTTTCAAATAAATACACAGAAATATAAGTAAAAAAATAAAGATATAAAACATAAAATCATCCTGTCAAACACGAAGTAATTTGCTTTTTTTTCTATTCTTCTTTGTGTTTTTCGCTTATTTTGACAGAGATGCCACTCGTTTACAATTTAAATAAATAGAAAAATAGATTTGTCGACTGTCATTAAGATGTATGTACTTAGTGAATCACTTAATCCTTAGTGCAACCAACAATAGCTGTCGATATATTTTGCGATTGTCGGATCGTTGAAATTTACAGAATCACACTACAGAAAACATTAATTTAAATTCAATGAATTTTAGATAACGTCAAATGATATTTAAGAATTGCGAACATAAAAAACTGTTACATAAATAAACGCAATATGATGAGAATGCTATTTTTTATATATAAATTTTCACAATTTTTTTTGGATGAAAATTTGAAGTTTTCAGAAAATAAAGATAACAAATTATTTTATTTAAAATGTTTGGGACATTTGGTTTTTGGCATCCCTAATTTGAATATTTATTATTATAAATTTCTTCTCTATGTTTTCCAAATATGGCAATATTTTAATAAAAAAATTGAGAGAGTTTTTTTTTGGTTATTATTTTGTTACTCCATCCGACCTATATGGCCGCAATGAAGAAATATTTGGCCAGTTGAAAGAAACTATACAGCCATCTCCAATTAGCACGATTTAGTGCATATAGCCACCCTACACAACCATTAACTTTGAAATGGAGGTTAGAGCGAGCTATTTAATTAGCAAAAACTAAATTAAACGAGAAGTTATGTCATATAACCGGAAACGCATGCATATAGGTATATAACCTAAATTCATGCCGATCAGCAACCACGATGAAAAGACGAAAACCAACCCAAAGAATTTGCTGAAATAATTTGGTATTAAGTTTAACAAATTGTTTACTTTTTCATTTACATTTATTATCAAGACTCAAACCGAGGTGGAGGGTATCAAAGATTCGGCACAGCCGAATTTAACACTCTTACTTGTTTATAATAGAAATTGGCCAACAAGAAAGCCATTTAGCTTTAAATTTAATTGGTATTCGGGTTTAAAGTTTCAGTATCGGCAACAGTTTTCTTTAATTTTTTTTTTTGAAATTAATTGTATTTTCTTTTTTACACATTTATATAATATTGAAAATATTTCTATAATTGCAAAATTATTAAATTTTCTCTTTTATTACAAAACAATACAATGTTATATAAAATCGTATTTTTCTCATTTAATTTTTATCATAAATTTTTTTTCACCCATTATTGTTTAAATCTCTTAAGAGGGAAGAGAGAATTTAATAGAAGCACTATGTACTGGGCGGATCCATGGATCTCGGTTTAGAAACATGTCATTTGTTGCTGGATCCATCAACCATTGTTTATAGCCATCTTTTCCCTCTTGAAAAGTGGATCCAATTTCGATTTGCACATCCTCTATTATATATGGTCGTTGGCTATACATTTAGCAGATCTAGCTAGAAGCAGATCCATTATACAGATCATTGGTTCCCAGCATCAACGTTTGGTGAACAACTCAACACGACATCATCAGTCCATTTTATCAGAACATCAGTTCATATCACCAATCAGGATATCATCAGTAAAGTAATCAGGACATACAGCTTCACATCATCAGTTGTGTGACTCCTCCAATACTTTGATTGAATCAAATACGCAGTCAACAGAATATCCATCCAGTTTTGAAATCCATTCGTGAACACATACGATGGAGACTTCAAAACAGTTGTTGGATTCCATATAAAACACGGGTGAAATTATTCAAGCGATCGTCCGTAACTATAAAAAGGATTCCGCGGACAGAAAGACAACCGCAGGATATATCAAAGAATGCTTACAACGTTTATAAGATGCCTGGAGTCAGCTTGAAGCCCAGGATACAAACTTAGAAGAACACATAAAAATCATCGATCATTATCATAAGATTGTTCATTTTATTAATTTGACAGGCTACCACCACTCTTTAGAAATAATAAAGGAAAACATGGAACTATTGGATGGAACCATCTCAGACCTGAAACCATTAATGAAAACGATAGAAAACGATTTCAACTTACTGAGAGTTAAAATAGATAACCTATCCCCACATTTTAGAAATAGACGCGGTCTTGTGAATGGACTTGGTAAGGGAATAAAGTTTATCACTGGAAATACGGACAGCGACGATGAAAAAAATCAGCAATACACTCGATATCCTGAAAAAGTATATTAAATAACTCAGTTGAAATAGACCCATTCGTCCAGATAAGTGAAACACTCTCTTCACAAATCCAAAATATTACAACCCATATAAACAAGCAACAGACCACAGTTACAAGATATATAAATAGATACAAAAATGAGATCCAGAATAAGATAGCAACAATAGAAGATGAAGTAATGTTTTTGGAACACATATACCAGATTGATAACGATATATCGCTATTGAGTAATCACGTAGATGATATTGGCCAAGTAATATTCACAAGTAAATTGGGTATTGTTCCTACAGACGTACTAAACCAACAAGAGTTAAAACTGATAGATGACTTTGATACTTACAATAATATTAAAATTAGTGTAGTGAACATTGAAGACACTATTTCAATCATCCTTTCCATTCTTTCCATTCCAAAATATTCCTCTAATTTCTTCTCTAAAATTACTTTTGAACCAATTCCCAATAAGGAAAATAAATAAGTGTATTTGGAAGAAAATCAAATATTAATTCATGAAAACAAAAATATTTTTCATATTAATGCAACGGATAATTTATTAAAAAATCTTGAACCATTTAAAGATCCTTGTATTGAAAATATTGTTAAAAGTAATGAAGCTAAATGCACCTTGAAAAAATTTGATTATCCAGAAATGAAAGAAATGAAACAAGGATTTCTTTTATTTAAAAATTTCTATGAAAACTTAACACAGGATTGTATTCACGAAAATTACGAAAAATTATCAGGTACACTTGTTTTGAAATTTGAAAATTGTAGAGTAACAACAAGAAATATAACATATTATAACGATAAAATAAGCTTCAAGGAAGATATAATTTTGTATCATTTAATAACAGATATTTAAGAAAATAAGACATTTATAGACCTAAAATTGGAAGATTAATATGTAAAACAAATAACTTATGAACACAATTTTAAAGAAATAGATTTGATTTTAGGCATAAGAATAATAAAATACTAAATATAACAAGTAATGGAGTAAACATCATTATATTTATCACAATTATTATACTTACGTTATTTATATATAAAAGAAAAGTTCAAGTTTATAATATTTCGTCGGAGCCTCAAACTAATAGTGGGGGATTTATAATAACACACACAAAGATTATCATATAATTGAATATGATGAGGAAACTTTGTAAAATCATATCGATGTTTTGCAACTTTCAATATGGTTTTCATAAACACATTTTAAATTAAATAAAATTCTTAATTACACATTTAATAACTTTTCCCACATTTTTTATTCAGTTAAGGGTATGATTATTCATTCTAGCAAGTAAGCATATTTTTATACCCTATACCACTATGTGGTTTGGGTATAATGATTTTGTGCTGCTGTTTGTAACAACCAAAAATATTTGACCTACACCCATCTTTAATTATACCGATCGAATCAGAATCACTATCTGATTCGATTTAACGATGTCCGTCCGTCCGTCCGTCCGTCTGTCCGTCTGTGTGTCCATGTAAAGCTTGTAATCAAACTGCAGGTCACAAATATGAATATATTTTGACCAAATTTGGCATTTGATCTTTTATCGGCCATGGGATGAACGCTATTGAAATTGGTGAGAATCGCTCCATGTTCAGACCTAGCCCCCATACAAATGACCCCTATGAAATCAACATATATTGCCATAAGATCCAAATTATCATACAAATCTTAATCAAATTGGGTTTGTGTATATATATTACATCCATTAATCAGTAGTCCAAAAATGATCCCTATTGGACAACTCTTAGTCATAGGCTCCATATAGAGCTGCTTCCCGATCTTCACTTAAATCTATCAAAAAACAAAAATATTGCACTGATTCTTCTCAAATTTTGTTTGTATATATTTTTGCAAAATACAAGAGACTTTACCAAACATGGTCAGGATCGGTCCATTTTTGGGCCTAGTCCCCATATAGATATAGCATCCGATATGAACTTTTTCATATCTGCAGCCGAAAAAATTAATAAAAATCCCACTCAAATTTGGTTTATGCTTAGTTTCTATATCCAGTGAGTTGGGCATGAGTGATAGGGTCTCTATACGCATGGTATAGGGTATCGTATAGTCGGTCTAGACCGACTATAATTTTCTTACTTGTTATATTTTTTATTAATCCATATATTTTGACCTTATTTAATTTTACTATAATGTATTTGCTGTTCATTCATTTCCGCATACATTGTTTTTTTTCGAATATTTATTTATGTCAAATAATTTAACATGGTAAAATTCCGTGTAATCAATATCGGTCATGTTAAGATTGTTTGTAAAATGTATTAGAGTACATTGGTGCATTAAAATTCCAAAGTATTTTTATACCCTATACCACTATGTGGTTTGGGTATAATGACTTTGTGCTGCTGTTTGTAACAACCAAAAATATTTGATCTACACCCATCTTTAATTATACCGATCGAATCAGAATCACTATCTGATTCGATTTAACGATGTCCGTCCGTCCGTCTGTGTGTCCATGTAAATCTTGCAATCAAACTGCAGGTCGCAAATATATAATATATAATTTTCTTACTTGTTATTGTTTGCAAAAATGTACGCTGACATACAAATCTTTTAATATTTGTTTGTTTATGCGGAGACAATGAGCAATTACCATTTCAATATTTGTTTTTTCATACGGAAGCAATGTACCAACCAAATGTATATGATTGTGACATACAAATTGGTACATTGCATTGGTTTGTCCAGTCAGCACTACAATCAGTATTGGCTGAACAATATATATACCATAGAATTAGCTAGTAAGTAATCAGTCTTGTTTTTGCTTTTGATAAATCAATAGTTCCTAAATGGACTCAATAATAAAATTGGTAAAAAGAACAAATCTGTATTTTTATTAATACCAATACCAAACTCCTAGATTGGACTGTCTTATTAAAATAAAAATCAAAGACTTTATTTGTTGAGTCTATATTAACAATTAACTTTATTTTTCCAAAGTCCCTACTTATAAATAACTTATCAGAAGCTCTAGACTTCTTTTCTAGAAGAGAACTTCTATAACTCTTAATACTAAGAGAGATGTTCTAGCATACTCTCAAAACCTTTAGTTTACATTATAATATGGGAGTGGCTTAGTTATAAAAGTTCGTTTGTTCATTTAATAATTGTCTAAGCCAAGAGAGATATCTTAACATGCTCTCGTTGATTCTAAATTCTACATCTCATTATTTTTTATAAGGGTGTGACTGGGTTACAAAAAATTGTTTACCCATTTGTTCAATCTCTGGTGGTGTTCAACTACGCTCTTATAATATGAGAGTGGCCGAATTCCAATCAGTACATTGTCCAAATGTATCGTAACTACATAGCTCGTGCTATTTTAATGAGAGTCATCCCTACATACTTTGTTTACATATATGACGTTCACATTTGGTCTACATTTATTTATACGCTACGACATGTATGTATAACAACACTCTTACTTTTTTATTATTGTTTTATTTTAGACTTTTATAAATGGTTGTAATAACTGGAATCGTTTATAAAATTATATCTTTTATTAAAGGCAGAACTAATTCAAAGAAAAAATTTTAAAGAGTTTCTATGATTTTTTACATTTTTAATTTTTCGATTTTCCATTTTCAATTTTTATTATAGTTTTAGTTTTTTAAATATTTAGTTATTTAGTTTTTAGTTTTTATATTTGCTTTTCAATTTTTTATTTTAAGTTTTTAGTTTTTCAATTTTTAATTTAAGTTTTTATTTTTTTAATTTTAGTTTTTAGTTTTCAGTTTTTAGTTTTAGTTTTAGTTTTTCAATTTTTAGTTTTTATTTTTTTGTTTTTTTTTTTATTTTCCAATTTTAAATTTTTAACTTTTTGTTTTTGTATGTGCTTTTCAATTTTAAATTAAAGATTTTAGTTCTTTAATTTCTAATTTAAGTTTTTGGTTTTTTATTTTTTTATTTTATTAGTTTTTATTTTTTAGTTTAATTTATGAAACATTTTTTAAATACTTTTATACTTTGAGTTAATTTTGATTAAATATACAAAATTAGGAACGTGAAACAAAATCTCGTACAATTATATTTCCAAACAATATTAGAGATTAATTTAAGGAAGTTGTATATTTCTTTCAATATCATGTTTTTTCTTACTGAATATGCATATACAAAGTATACAAATAATATTTCTTAAATGGTTTTTAGCAAGCTTAGGAACAAGAAAAATTTTATACTTAGTCTAATTTAAGTTTTTAATGTCATTTTTTCTATCCAAATTATAAAAGTTTCCTACAAAATATATACAAAATTAATTAAATATTTCTATAATAATTTATTGAAATATTGAAAACTTACTCTATTCTCATAGAATTTTTTCATATTAACAAAATTCGTAAGAAGTTCTTTTGTATAGTTTTTTTTTTACACATATGGAAATAAATCAATTTAGTTGCGATTATTTCGATAATTTTTATGTTTAATAATCAGCCTTATTATGAGTGTCGTTGTCGTATTTCAACAGTTGTCGTAGTCGTTGTCGTCTACAATGTTTTTTGGTATGATGTAAAATTTACGACAACGACATTTTAGTAGTAGATTAAAAATAACAGATTGCTTCATAATTCTCACAATTTTATATAATTATGAATAACCCGGTTATAGAAACTGTCAAAAGAAAGCTGTTTTGGCGGTATACAAAACATTAATTTAATAATTAATTAATAACATTTCTTTTCACAGTTTATAATTAAAAAAAAAACATAAAACCAATAAAGCTAAAAAAAGAAAAACGACGTTTAAAAATCCCAAATCCACCTTCAACTTTGGAACTGATTTCTTATTTCATCCAGTTCAATACGTCTTCTTTCAATTATAATTTCCTCCTGTCGAAGTTTTAAAAGCTTTTTTCTGTATTCTTGTTTACTTTTTAACTCTTCCTTGTAAAGTTTAAACTTTTCTTCCTTAAGTTTGTGGTGTTTGCGTTGGTATCTTTCAACTCCAGCTAAAGAATCCTTCATTTCTTTGTACAATAATATTTGTACTTTTAATTGTTCAGTAAGAAGATCATTTTTTGTAGCTTTTTTAGTTTGGGTCTTGTTTGTTGTAATATCTGAAGTAGGTACTTCTTCAACATCATTGTTTTGTGTGGGCTTATTAGTTGAAGTTTTTTCTTTTATATATGAGCCAGTTGGGTTCTCATTTACTTGCGTTGCATCCATTGAGATATCCCCGTCATTGTGTTCATTTGCTATCTGTTGAATTTTACGTTGTAATCCAAAGTCACGATTGTAGACATCTGTAACAAATTGGCAGCAGCTTCTTCTGTAGGGGATAATACGTACTATTTGAAAGAGCCTCCTCCGGTAGCATGACATTCAGCTTTGTTGTGCATTAATTTTTTTCTTATTTTGAATTTGTAGTCAGCCCAAACCTTCATCCAGCCCTCGCCTGTACGTGCTGGAGGTCCTAAAACATTAAGTTGAGCACCAATTTTGTTCCACTCCTCTTTTGGGTTGACTCTTTTTAAACCACTACTATATCCTCTTGCCAAGCTTGGATTTTGTTCCAAGAGTTCCACCATGCGGTTAAATTGGTTTGCGTTTGTGATTTTAACTCTACGATTTATTGAGAAGTGACTAAAATTCTTTGTTATATTTAAATTTTTAGTTTTATAGATACTTACTTATGCTGTAAATCCATTTTCTTATTTTTTTTTAAGTTTTTTAGTTTGCCGTGAGCAAAACCTTTAACGACAATTTTTGTAATATTTGACGTTTAAATACGCCACTCATGGTACCGAAAATTTTAATAGAATTGCTAACACTGTTGCATTTTGTCGTTTTTCGACAATCATAATACCGATTTATAGAAACGCCTTGTTTACGAAACGACAACGACATTCATAATAAGGCTGAATATATTTAATACAAATAAAATCTTTGTCGTATATGTAGCGCATTTACTTATGCATGTATGTATACAAGCACATGAAGTGCCCATAGCAACAAAACGATCAAAACAAACTAACCTACATATACACACACGTACAAGTTAATAATAACAATATTAAAAATTTAACACTTACATTATCAATGTTATTAACACGCGCAATAAAACCAGACAAATTTCATGGAATTGAAATGGGAACATTGTACATTGTGTAGTTAATAACATTGCTCATGGTAACGCGAGTACCTGTGAATGTTTTAATGTTTACACTAGCAATACTGTTAACACAACATGCTAATTTCATAAGAATTAATGTTGCAATGGGAACATTGCATATTGTATGGTTAACTGTATTGCTTATGACAACAAGAATATTTTGCGCATATTTTTGTGTCGCTTCCGGTACAAGCGACCTTAAAATATTCTTTGTGGTTCAGGTAATTTTAGCAATAAGTAAATATAAGTAAACACCTTTTTGTACTTTTACTTTCAGTTCTGTTTGTGAATTTAATAAAGACACTGCTTCATACCACTTGTGGTGGCTGAAGCTATTTTTAAAAAAAAGATCTAAATAAGAAGGATCTTAACTGGCGCCCGAGCGAATAAAGAGCTCCTTTTTCTGCAAAAAGTCCTCAAGCAGTATGGCGGAAAAGGAGCAACGCGCGGTAAAAAACCCGTTTAAAAATAAAAAATAGTCATCATCGGGATTAGGTGCCCTAGTAGCTCAAAGCAAACGGGGGACATTATTGTGTCAGCCTACCGGGGGCTAAAAAAATAAAAAATTATTAAAAAAATAAAAAATTATTTTAAATGAAAATAAAAACGTAAAAAGTGACGGATATAAGTGATCCTTGCAACCGAAAATTTTAAAATAAAAGAAACTCTAAATATTTCCCGAAAGATTAAATAAAAAAAAATAAATAAAAATAAAAATTATTTTTTGTGATTCTTGCAACCGAGAAATAAACAGTGGTGCAAAAAAATGAGAATTGAGCAACGTATGGAAGTAGTGCTTGAACTATACACCATAAAAGAAAAACACCGCGAACAAATAAGAAGACTCATAAGGGAAATTTCGCGGATTAAAAGAAAAGCAAAAGCTATTTATAAAAAAAATATTAAGAAAAATCCAAAGAGGATTAGAGTACAATAAAAAAGGAAACTTTAAATCAAGGAAACTCTAGAAAACATTTCTCTAAAATAACTTTTATGAGAACTTAAATAAAAATAAATTAAGACACTCTAAAAATTTCCTAATTAAATATTTAAAAAAAAAAAAAAATTTTTTTTTTCTACAAAAACACTTCATAATAAGAGTAACCTTTAAGAAACTATTTCCTAAAGAAACCTAAATTCCTAAATTTAAAAGGAAAAATAATCAACAAATCTATCAACAATCATCATCTGTCATCTTCTGCAATCAGCCAACAACGAAAGACGAAAGAAAAAGCCCAACAACATCCAGACAAAAGGAAAAATTAACCAGAACACCTATCAACAATCATCTTTAATCAACAAAGGGAGACGGAAACCCCAGCAAGGTAGATTAAGAAGTAAGCTAAAATCTAAAATATTTAATGTTTATTTTTATATATAAGAATTGACGTGAAAAGAAAACTGAAATTAAAATATATTCCAAAGAAAATTTTACATTTTAAAAATAAATATGTCAAACCCTGAAAATCTATTGAGACCCCCTGTCCTTCCCCCAGGTAATAACCGCTCTCCTAACACACAAATTAGCTTAGAAGAGTTGAACTCCTTGATAACAAATATAGTAACAGACATCTTTAGGCAACAAGGACCGGAATTAGTCCAGGCAACCATTAATCCAAATGCAGGACCAAATATAGCTAGGGACCAGACCATTAATGAAGAATATAGAAACGATCTAGGAGATCTCGATAAGATTCCTGACATCGTAAAATGTCTACGTGAGTTCTCAGGAAGGCAAGGCGAGTTCAACTCGTGGAGGAAAAGTGTGGAACGAGTTTTGCAAATCTACGAGAACACGAAAGGTACACCTAGGTATTATGGTATTTTAAATACTATTAGAAATAAAATAGTCGGGGAAGCTGACATAGCCCTCGAATCCTACAACACGCCTCTAGACTGGGCAGCTATCTCTAGGTGTTTGTCGTTACATTATGCCGACAAGAGAGACTTAGCTACTCTAGAGTATCAAATGACCTCACTAATACATGGCAGATCCTCGGTACAAGATTTTTATCAACGAGTTTATAAACATCTATCACTTATATTGAACAAACTCGGAAGCTTGAATGCGTCAAATGAATCCGTGTATTTGTTAACACAGACATATAGGGACAAGGCTCTTGACACCTTCATAAGAGGATTAAACGGTGACCTACCTAAGCTCCTCGGTACGAGAGAACCGTCGGACCTCCCTCAGGCTCTCCATCTATGCCTGAAACTCGAAAATCAGACATACCGAGCAAACTACGCTCTCAATAATAATTCTAGCGGAAGAAGAAGCAATTTTCATATACAACCTCCTCTAACACCACCACGTAGCTTCCAGCAATCTCAATATAACCGTAATCCTCAACCTCCCCCCCGTCAGCATCCGATGACATTCTATCCACAGCTCGCTCACGTGCCGCAAACGCCTCGTGAACATTTTCAAACTATTAACCCTCAACACAATCGTAATATGAATAGATCTTACGGTTATGAGACAGAACCTCCAACTAGACCCCAGGGCCCTAAGCCACAGTTCAGGCTAGAACCAATGGAGGTCGACGAAAGCCTCCGCACCAGAAGAATCGATTATACGAATAGGCCTGCAGCTAATTATCGTAGGGATAGACCACCGACTTCTGTAAATCAACCTCAGCGCAAAATCGCACGCAATTTTTATATAGACTCGGAGTATCCACAACACGAAGCATGCTCAACGGAAGAGGACGGACAAGTAGAACAAACTTTTGACGATTACGTACAAGTAGAACAAACTCTAGACGATTACGTAACCTCCACACAGGAACAGCCAGTGCTTGTCGATGAATATCCAGAGTTTAGCGATATACATTTTTTAGGATGACGAGCTCTTCGTTGCCCTACATAGAATTTAAAACGAAGAGCGGCCATACACTAAAAATGTTGATTGATACAGGTTCAACCAAAAACTATATACAACCACAATCTATTAAAAACCCCTTAGTAAACAAGGAAGTTTTCTACGCAAAATCCGTAGCAGGCGATATTGAGATAAGGGAACACACTTTCGTTAACCTGTTTAATCTCAAAGAACAAATTAAATTTTACCTAATGCCAACATTAAAATCTTTCAATGGTATTTTGGGCAACGAGACATTAAGGAAACTCGAAGCAGTTATTCACACAGACAAAAACCTCTTACAGATAAAAAATGACATTAAAATCCGTATTAAGCAACTTACATCTCATTCCACTATAAATTCGATGGAGTTCTGTGAAGATCAGTTGACTCCGCCACAGAGGAGAAAACTAAAAAATACAATAGGGAAATATCCAAAACTTTTTTCAGACCCGGATGAAAGACTTACTTTTACAACAAAAATGGTAGGGGATATACGAACAAAATCTGACTCCCCTGTTTACACGAGATTCTACCCTTATCCAGCATCTTTGAAATCCGAAGTTGCTAGACAGGTAGACAAAATGTTAAGCGACGGCATTATTAAAACCTCACGTTCCCCATACAATTCTCCTGTATGGATTGTGGGGAAAAACCTGATTCAGCAGGCAATAAGCAATATAGGATGGTGATAGACTACAGAAAACTCAACTCAGTAACTATTTCAGACCGTTATCCTATACCCGAAATAAACGTGGTGATGTCCCAACTGGGAGAAAATTCATTTTTTTCCGTAATCGATCTAAAAAGCGGGTTTCACCAGATTCCATTGAAACCCTCTGATTATGAAAAAACGGCGTTTTCCGTTTGCAATGGCAAATTCGAATTCACTCGCCTACCTTTTGGCCTCAAAAATGCGCCATCCATTTTTCAAAGAGCCCTCGACGACATCCTACACGACCATATAGGAAAGATTTGCTACGTTTACACAGACGATATTATTATCTTCAGTAAAACGGAGCATGAACACTTAGATGATATTCAGACAATTTTTAGAACATTAGAGGACGCCAACCTAAAAGTGCAGTTGGATAAGTGTAAATTCCTAAAGAAGGAAGTCGAGTTCTTGGGACATATTATCTCCGCGGAAGGAATAAAAACTAACCCGACGAAAGTTGAGGCAATAGCTAACTTTCCCGAACCTAAAACTGTGAAAGAACTTCGATCGTTTTTAGGCCTATCAGGCTACTATCGAAAATTTGTGAGGGATTACGCTAAATTAGCCAAACCCCTGACAACACTCTTAAAAGGGGAAGAAGGGCGGATATCCAAAAGAAAATCTTCCCTCGTCACGATAAATCTAGGCCCCGAAGCCAAAGAGGCATTTGGCAAAATTAAGAATTCACTAGTGTCAGAGGACACAATTCTAACATACCCTGATTTTACAAAAGACCTGGAGCTCACTACTGATGCTTCCAAATTCGCATTAGGCGCAGTCTTGTCCCAAGACGATAAACCTATTTCGTTCATTTCAAGAACGCTGAGCAAGGCAGAGGAACATTACGCTGCCAATGAGAAAGAGCTTCACGCGATCATCTGGGCACTTAACTCATTCAGAAATTATCTGTATGGCTCAGTAAAGGTAAAAAATTTATACGGATCATCAGCCACTCATCTACGCTTTGAGTAATAAAAACAATAATAGTAAGATGAAGCGGTGGAAGGCCATCCTTGAGGAGTATGATTACGAACTCTTCTATAAGCCAGGGAAAACAAACCTCGTGGCTGATGCACTCTCAAGAATACAGCAGGAAACCGATATTCATACCTTGTCCATCGCAACGAACAGCGCTGATAGCTCATCTCACAATTTAATAGTTCATGTTGATGCCCCTATTAATGTATTTAAGAATCAAATCTTTTTGAACATCGACCCAACGCCAAAGTACAAATTCGAAATCGTATTTCCTACTTACCATAGGCATACCATATCCCAACCTTATTATAATGAGGAGAATTTGGTTCCAATTTTAAAAAAAATATCTGTACCCTTCAATTATAAACTGCATTAGGACACCTGAATCAGTTATAGGAGCAATACAGGGAATATACCTAGAACATTTTCGAAACTATAAAATAAGATTTTCGAATAATCAAGTTAGGGATATCAAGAATGAACAGGAGCAAGAGGAAATTATTTTAAATATTCATAAACGAGCTCACAGAAGTGCAAAGGAAAATAAATTGCAAATACTAGAAAAAAGCTACTTCCCAGCAATGACAAGGAAAATTAAAAATCTTATAAGGAAATGTGTTGTATGCAAGGAGAACAAATACGATCGCCATCCAATGAAACCTCAAATTCAGGCTACACCCATCCCTCAGAATCCAGGCCAAATAGTTCATTTGGATATACTTCTCGTTGGAAAAGGGCTGGTACTCACGGCAATCGACAAATTTTCGAAATATGCCACGGCAAAGTCCATAAAATCCAAAGCAGCTGAGGATATAAGACAACCTTTAAGGGATATTCTTTTCTCACTCATACCCGAAACACTGGTAATGGATAATGAGAAATCTTTCAGTTCAGAGTCTATCAGATTCATGATTGAGAACAAATTCGGAATACAGATTTTCCGAACCGCTCCCTATACGAGCTGTTCCAACGGACAGGTGGAACGATTTCATTCCACTCTGCAAGAAATTATGCGTTGTCTGCAAACCGAGAAAACACACCGGTCGTTTCAGGAACTTTTGGATCTGACTCCCCTGTTTACACGAGATTCTACCCTTATCCAGCATCTTTGAAATCCGAAGTTGCTAGACAGGTAGACAAAATGTTAAGCGACGGCATTATTAAAACCTCACGTTCCCCATACAATTCTCCTGTACGGATTGTGGGGAAAAACCTGACTCAGCAGGCAATAAGCAATATAGGATGGTGATAGACTACAGAAAACTCAACTCAGTAACTATTTCAGACCGTTATCCTATACCCGAAATAAACGTGGTGATGTCCCAACTGGGAGAAAATTCATTTTTTTCCGTAATCGATCTAAAAAGCGGGTTTCACCAGATTCCATTGAAACCCTCTGATTATGAAAAAACGGCGTTTTCCGTTTGCAATGGCAAATTCGAATTCACTCGCCTACCTTTTGGCCTCAAAAATGCGCCATCCATTTTTCAAAGAGCCCTCGACGACATCCTACACGACCATATAGGAAAGATTTGCTACGTTTACACAGACGATATTATTATCTTCAGTAAAACGGAGCATGAACACTTAGATGATATTCAGACAATTTTTAGAACATTAGAGGACGCCAACCTAAAAGTGCAGTTGGATAAGTGTAAATTCCTAAAGAAGGAAGTCGAGTTCTTGGGACATATTATCTCCGCGGAAGGAATAAAAACTAACCCGACGAAAGTTGAGGCAATAGCTAACTTTCCCGAACCTAAAACTGTGAAAGAACTTCGATCGTTTTTAGGCCTATCAGGCTACTATCGAAAATTTGTGAGGGATTACGCTAAATTAGCCAAACCCCTGACAACACTCTTAAAAGGGGAAGAAGGGCGGATATCCAAAAGAAAATCTTCCCTCGTCACGATAAATCTAGGCCCCGAAGCCAAAGAGGCATTTGGCAAAATTAAGAATTCACTAGTGTCAGAGGACACAATTCTAACATACCCTGATTTTACAAAAGACCTGGAGCTCACTACTGATGCTTCCAAATTCGCATTAGGCGCAGTCTTGTCCCAAGACGATAAACCTATTTCGTTCATTTCAAGAACGCTGAGCAAGGCAGAGGAACATTACGCTGCCAATGAGAAAGAGCTTCACGCGATCATCTGGGCACTTAACTCATTCAGAAATTATCTGTATGGCTCAGTAAAGGTAAAAAATTTATACGGATCATCAGCCACTCATCTACGCTTTGAGTAATAAAAACAATAATAGTAAGATGAAGCGGTGGAAGGCCATCCTTGAGGAGTATGATTACGAACTCTTCTATAAGCCAGGGAAAACAAACCTCGTGGCTGATGCACTCTCAAGAATACAGCAGGAAACCGATATTCATACCTTGTCCATCGCAACGAACAGCGCTGATAGCTCATCTCACAATTTAATAGTTCATGTTGATGCCCCTATTAATGTATTTAAGAATCAAATCTTTTTGAACATCGACCCAACGCCAAAGTACAAATTCGAAATCGTATTTCCTACTTACCATAGGCATACCATATCCCAACCTTATTATAATGAGGAGAATTTGGTTCCAATTTTAAAAAAAATATCTGTACCCTTCAATTATAAACTGCATTAGGACACCTGAATCAGTTATAGGAGCAATACAGGGAATATACCTAGAACATTTTCGAAACTATAAAATAAGATTTTCGAATAATCAAGTTAGGGATATCAAGAATGAACAGGAGCAAGAGGAAATTATTTTAAATATTCATAAACGAGCTCACAGAAGTGCAAAGGAAAATAAATTGCAAATACAAGAAAAAAGCTACTTCCCAGCAATGACAAGGAAAATTAAAAATCTTATAAGGAAATGTGTTGTATGCAAGGAGAACAAATACGATCGCCATCCAATGAAACCTCAAATTCAGGCTACACCCATCCCTCAGAATCCAGGCCAAATAGTTCATTTGGATATACTTCTCGTTGGAAAAGGGCTGGTACTCACGGCAATCGACAAATTTTCGAAATATGCCACGGCAAAGTCCATAAAATCCAAAGCAGCTGAGGATATAAGACAACCTTTAAGGGATATTCTTTTCTCACTCATACCCGAAACACTGGTAATGGATAATGAGAAATCTTTCAGTTCAGAGTCTATCAGATTCATGATTGAGAACAAATTCGGAATACAGATTTTCCGAACCGCTCCCTATACGAGCTGTTCCAACGGACAGGTGGAACGATTTCATTCCACTCTGCAAGAAATTATGCGTTGTCTGCAAACCGAGAAAACACACCGGTCGTTTCAGGAACTTTTGGATAGGTCCGTGAAAGAATATAATCTCTCAATTCACACTGTTACGGGAAGGAAACCAATGGAAACCTTTTTCGGCAGACGTGTGAGTAGCGACCCCAGACTACTAGATAGGGATAGGGAAGAAACTATTAAAAAACTTTCTGAGAAACAGCAAAATGACCTTACTTATCACAACGCAAATAGATCACCGCCAAAGGAATATACAGAGGGAGAAGAAATCTTTGTGAAGATAAATAGGAGATTAGGGAACAAATTGTCAGCTAAATATAAAAAGGAAATAGTGGCCCAAAATTGCAACACGACAGTTAAAACTAGGGAAGGTAGAATTGTTCATAAGAACAATATTAGACGATCTTGAGAAGTTCGAACATCTATATAATAAGTTAATGCTCTTCTTTCAGAACATGAGGATTCCACTGACAATCTTTGTGTGGGTACTGTTGACAAACGCCCAACAAATTGAAGTACAAGACCTGACTAATAACAACGGATACATCCCAATTAAAACGGGGGAACTAAAGACGATCAACCACTATGACAAGATCCTGCACTTCATAAACTTGACAACTTATGAGGAAACGATGTCACTGATTTCTGACAATATCAATACATTGAACGGAACTACATTTGAAGACAAGCAGCTTCTGGACACAATAAATAGGAACTTCATTTTACTCAACGCGAGAATAAGTAGTCTACATATTCGATATAGACCAGAACGTGGACTTTTTAATGTCCTAGGGAAAGGCCTAAAATATATTGCAGGCTCAATGGACAGTGACGATGAAAAACAAATAAGGGACACGATAGCCAGAATTCACGACAACGAACGGACTACCAATAGTACCATAAATGACTTAACCTTTGTGAACAATTTCATGACGGAACAAATTAATAATATCACAGGACATATAAACAGACAACAAATCCTCATCAGTCGCTACATTAATCAGTTTAAAGACGAGACGCAGAACAGAATTAAAACACTAGAAGACGAAGTACAGTTTATACAACAGTCATACAGGATCAACAACGACATATTACTTTTGAATAATTGAGGACATCGGACGAATCATATTTTCTTCCAAATTGGGTGTCATCCCCGCCGACATTTTAACACAAAGAGAGCTTGACTTGATTGTAGACTTGGACAGTTACAAAAGCATAAAAATTGCAGTACTCTTACAGAATAACAATATCATTTTGACCTTACTCATACCCCAATTTTCTCCCAATATACTATCTATAATAAAATTTGAACCCTTGCCAAATATCTCTAATAAATCAGTAGTTATAAAGCCATCGGAAATATTAGCAGATGGCGATAATAATATTTATGACATTAATGTAAAAGATAATTTGGAAAAAAACCTAATCATTCTAGAAAACAAATGTACAACTAATATCTTAAACTTTAAGGAAGCGCAATGTGAATTGAGAAATTCCGGAAAAATGTCGGTAACGGAGATTGTTCAAGGGATTATTATATTTAAGAATTTTGGAGAAAATATAACTCACAATTGCAGTAAATACAATATAAAACAAAAAGGAACATTTCTTATAAAATTTGAAAATTGTAAAATCAATGTATTAAACAAAACTTATACTAATGTAAATTTGAAAATTTATGATATACTTGTCTTACCCAACCTAATTACAAAAATCAAAGAAAACAATTAACCAAAAATAGATTTAAAACTCGAAAATTTGTATCTAAAGCAACTGCAACACGAAAATAACATGGGAGTATTGACGTATAAAAATAAAAATATGCATGTAATTAGTTTAAGTACAGATGTAGCGATTGTATTTTTTATGATTGTTATAACATTTGCTCTGATTCATATTATTTAAAATAAACGAAAATTATATATATCACCTGAACCACAAATAAATACGGGACATGCTCCAAGCGCAAAAGGTGGACCATTCCTACAAATCTCGACACTATAACCCAATACTTCCCGTTATAACGAAATCGATTGGGGTCAATCGACTTAAGAGGGGAAGAGTTAATAATAACAATATTTAAAATTTAACACTTACATTAGCAATGTTATTAACACGCGCAATAAAACCAGACAAATTTCATGGAATTGAAATGGGAACATTGTACATTGTGTAGTTAATAACATTGCTCATGGTAACGCGAGTACCTGTGAATGTTTTAATGTTTACACTAGCAATACTGTTAACACAACATGCTAATTTCATAAGAATTAATGTTGCAATGGGAACATTGCATATTGTATGGTTAACTGTATTGCTTATGACAACAAGAATATTTTGCGCATATTTTTGTGTCGCTTCCGACCTTAAAATATTCTTTGTGGTTCAGGTAATTTTAGCAATAAGTAAATATAAGTAAACACCTTTTTGTACTTTTACTTTCAGTTCTGTTTGTGAATTTAATAAAGACACTGCTTCAGACCACTTGTGGTGGCTGAAGCTATTTTTAAAAAAAAGATCTAAATAAGAAGGATCTTAACTTACATCTGGATAGCGACAAATATAAATGAAATGAAAAAGTGTAAAGTGGATACTTGGGGTAGGTCACAAACGGTTGTTGACAAATGACTCAGTATGTTTGTTGACTGAGCGGGTTATTGTACAAAGCAATGAAATCGAATAGAGTTGGTTGATCGATAAGTAGAGCAACTAGATTTGATTTCATGTGCCCACTATATTGAATACATATTCCAGCATGTTGTATTCGGTTTGCACTTTAACCATTACAATTCCACTCGTTATTTGGAATTGTACTCATGTATAAAATTATGAGTAATTATTAAATACAAAGTAACCACCCAATTTTCATGATCGCCTAATACAAATGTACATAGCTAATATTGGAATTATTATAAATGGGAACATGTACTGATTAAAGAGAAATAATTTAAGTTATAGAGTAACTTACAAATCACTCATTTTCTTCATTAAAGTATTTACAACTCTAATATAAGTTAAGGTACGGAAGTGCAACCATGCCAAATTCCATGCAGACGCTATCTTGCATTTTGTTTAACATTCCGTTCACATGAAATGTGAACCCCAAAATATTTCTCTAAAAATGAGCGCTGCACGCGCAATAAAAAATTTATAAGTTAAAATATTTAACTTGCCCCAGACGCTACCTTGCATTTTTGTTTTTACCTTTCGTTCACACGAAAGTGTGACGCTGGTTATGCTGACAAGCATAATTGTTTTTATTTTTATTTGCATTTGAAGTTGTGGATCTCCTTAAATATGTTTTGAAAAATGATTAAAGAGTTAGTTCAATTTCGGCATTCAACCCAGCTCGCATAGCGAGATAAATATTTTGTAAAAACATTTAAATAAATTTGAGTAATTTTTAAAATAATAAACTTTATGAATAGTAAAATTAAATAAATTTAAAATATTGAATATTAAAATAAAAGTTAAGTACCAGCATTAAATCGATGTTTTAATAATTTGTCGGAATTAGGCAGGAAATTAATTTATATAAGCAAGAACATTGTCATTAAAGAGGAGAGTTCTATTTGACAGTTTGGATGAAGAGGTTCTATTAAAAACAATTCTTGCCCAAACATATCCACAGGACTTAGTTTAAAAATGAAATAAAAGTGTTGTTTTCATTTAGACAAAGAAGATACGAATCATGTGGTAATCCTGCCAGGATAAATTAGTCAGCTCCCAAACATCAACATCCTGCCAGGATAACAACACCATTTCATGGCGCTCCTTCCAACACCAAATCTTGCCAACCATAAGGATATTTAACAACATTTCGCAACAGATCCTGCGAAAATTTCACCACAGTTCCTGTTAATATTTCAACATTTCAACAACAGATACTGCCAGCATTTCAACACAGAACCTGACGATGCAGAACTAAAAGAATAATCAACACAACAAAGATGACAAACCTGCAAATAAATCCTGACAGCTCGGAAAATTCTAGCAACAAATAATTTGGTTCGTATCAAAGTTGTAAAGAAATAACCAACAGACATCGCATTGGCAAGGTTGGAACAATTTGTAAAAAAAAATATTAAATTGTGAAAATTTTGTGGAAAAAAGTGTAATAGTTTAAAAAAAAATGTTAAGAAATATTGTAGAAAATTCAATAAATTTAAATAATTGTGAAATATTAATCAAATTCAATATTAAATTAGGAAGTAATAAATTAAATTTTGTTTAAATGAGAAATAGTAAAGGAAATTTTTTATGTACTTTTGATAAAAGTGGTTTTGAAGAATTTTGTTTTTACGCGTATGCATTTATGTATCTGCGTGAATGATTATTTTTGCGTTAAACACCACAGATAAAGAACAACAAGAATTTGCCGAACAATTTTTTTCAAGAAGTGACGAATGGAAGAAACTTGGGAAGAGCTTGTAGAGTATAACAAGGATTTTGATCGACGGCTGGGGTAGTTCAGTCGTCTCCAGGGTCAGCCTAAGGACCCTCAAACCTTATGCAATAAAACACGATAAACCTTTCAATTACAAAGTAGTTTATTAAGTGCTAATATGTTTATATGTATCTATATACGTATGAAGACGCGACTGACAACAGTTCTGCTTTGGTATTATCGGGAGGTCGGCTATGCCGGTCGGTGGTGTGAATATGCTAGCCGGTAGTTGGTGACTCGGGTGTACTGGTCGACAGATGGCGGCACAGTAGATGGCCTGGCACGAGTATGCTAGCAGGCAGATGGCGGCACAGTAGATGACTTGGCTGCCCCGGTTGGTGGTATCGGCAGTACGGTGATACCGGCCGGCAGATGGCGGCTCAGTAGGTGTCTCGGATGCGCCGGTTGATAGTATCGGCGGTGTGTTGACACTGACAGACAGGTGGCGGCACAGTAGATGGCGTGGCTCGGGCGTACAGGTAGTTGGCGGCGCGGCCGGTCGGGAGAGCGTCAGCAGCCGGCAGAAGGCGGTGGTGTGACTAGAGTTGCTGTCGTGAGCTGTGCTGTGTCTTGGCCACCTGTAACGATAAGAGCGGGGTTAGCAGGGAGCAGTCAGCACAGGCCGCTGGATTATCGAGAGCAGTCAGCAGTTAAGCCGCTGGATTATCGGGAGCAGTCAGCCGTGAAGCCGCTGGATTATCGGGAGCAGTCAGCCGTGAAGCCGCTGGATTATCGGGAGCAGTCAGCCGTGAAGCCGCTGGATTATCGGGAGCAGTCAGCCTTGAAGCCGCTGGATTATCGGAAGCAGTCAGCCGTGAAGCCCCTGGATGATCGGGAGCAGTCAGTCGTGAAGCCGCTGGATTATCGGGAGCAGTCAGCCGTGAAGCCGCTGGATTATCGGGAGCACTAAGCCGTTAAGCCGCTGGATTTTTATGGATGACAACCGGTACCGATCGTCTTTAAAAGATTGGAGATATCTTTAGTAAGATACACCACTCAGCTTTAGCGCCGAAAACTCAATTCCCATCCTCAGGCCAACCTTGCCTTCTTACGTAAATAAATTTGTAAACTCAGTGAGAATTCAAAATACCCTTTGCTTTAACCACTTGAAAAACTATTTTTTAGCAGGCAGAAGTGTAGCTTGTTTTGTTCGTGTTTGGTTGAATGTATATTTCTTTACATGATGTGTGGTTGTGCGTATATGTTGATCTGTAGTTATTTTTATATGAGAGCTTGGTTTGGTTGATGTTTAGTTGAATGTGTATGCTTTACTGTTGTGACGTGGATGTTTACTTAGTGAGTATAGTTTTGTATGGTAGCTTAGCCTTAGTGATGTTTGGTTGAATGTGTATTTATTACTGCTGTGACGTAGGTATTTTGTTATTGAGAAAATGATGTGTGGTTGTGCGTATATTGTTCATGTTTGGTTGAATGTATAAGCTTTACTGTTGTGACGTAGATGTTTACTTAGTGAGTGTAGTTTTGTATGAGAGCTTGGGTTGGTTGTTGTTTGGTTGAATGTGTATTTATTGCTGCCGTGACGTAGGTATTGAGAAATGATGTGTGGTTGTACGTATATGTTGATGTGTAGTTTTGTTATGTGGGAGCTGGGTTTGTTCATGTTTGGTTGAATGTATAAGCTTTATTGTTGTGACGTAGATGTTGTTCTCGTTTGATGTGGTGTTGCGCTATGGTGAGTATTAATGGCTGTTGGTTGGTGGCTTTCATTTGCAACGCAATTTGCGTTGTTACATCCCCCCCCTACTTCGGGGAGCGATGCTCCGTCAGTGATTATGTTGCTTGTAGTTGGTTTTTGCGGTGGGTTTGCTTTACGGTGTGGTGACGGTGATCGTGCTGGTGTCGGATCTGGAGTTGATGATTGTGGTGAACTGGTGGTGGGGATCAGGGCGACCGTGTAGTCTGTATGGCTTAACTTCGGAATAGGTGGTGGTGGTGGTTTTATTAAAAATTTCCGGTGTCTTACGTGCCGATCCGGTTTCTTTTCAGGACGGCCGTGCAAACGTTGCATCTTGGCTATTAGTTGTGGTGGTGGTGCTGGGGTGGGTGGTGGGTTTGGCGGTGGCGACTCGTATGTTGTTGCCGGCGTCAGATGTTGTTTTGCCACCTTTGCGTGGGTGCAGTCGACTTCCTGAGACGAAGTTACTCGCAGATGGGAAGTCGGCCTCGCAGGTATTGGTCTAATGGCGTGGGCGACAACAGGAGTGCGGGATCCGGGTATTGCTTGTCTGGTGGTAGCTTTGGCTGAGGGTCGGTATGAAATTGGGCGCTTTATTACCATTGGTCGTTCATGACGTGGTCGCCGTATTTTCCCCCGTTCCATACTCGTGGTACTGTAGTTCGTGCGTACCCTACGGCAATTGCAGTCTCGGCTGAGGATGTTATCGCGCCCACAATAGGAGCAAAAACGTCTGAAATTGTTTGGGCAATCTTCCCGTTTGTGCCCTTTTGCCTTACATTGCCAACATCGATCCCAGCGGTGGTATTGACCCTCGATGATCATGTGGGAGGTCGCTGCGCCGTACATAGTGCCGGTACTCGGAGCGGAGGCCATCGTAGATTCTATCCAGGTGATTTAGTGTCTGTAGCTGTGGGTGTTGGCGAGCGAGCATCAGCATATTTAGGATGAACTCTTTCGCCCTCTCGCGATTATTTTGCTTCTGGGTGTAGAAGGCTTGCTCGAGGTGCGCCAGGTACCGCCTCGGCAAAAAGAACTTTTCTGCGTTGCCATTAAGGACCCACAAAAGAGATGGCAGCAGTCTATCCAGCGCGATTTGATAGCATTCAGCTAATTCCTCGAACCTTTCGAGGAAATCCACCAACTCATTATCGGCTCCCCCATACCTGAGATCCCAGCTTTGAACTATAGCCAATATTTCGCTGTCTGAAATTTCAGACCTTCGTGGGGTTTTCACCTCGGGTGGAGGTTTTGTGTTTCGTGGCGGAACTGGAATGGTATTTGCCTCTGTTGTAATGTTATTGGTGGTTGGGAACTCCGGGGTGTTGCCAGTGTGTCTTGCACCCAATTCGATCTCGTTGGCGGTTTTTTCGGATTTTCCGCATTCCGTTTTCGAATTGGGTCCCTGCTCGGGCGCCATTTATAACAAGGATTTTGGTCGACGGCTGGGGTAGTTCAGTCGTCTCCAGGGTCAGCCTAACGACCCTCAAACCTTATGCAATAAAACACGGTAAACCTTTCAATAACAAAGTAGTTTATTTAAGTGCTAATTGTGTATTGTCGTATATGTAGTACATTTATGTATAAATGTATGTAAGCACAATGAGGTGCTAGTAAAACAAAATCAAAACAAACAAACCTACATACACACACACGTACATTGGCTAGCGACAGTAAAATGTACAACAGAAAATATCAAGTGGATATTGGGGTAGGTCAAGCGACGTTAATAAATGACTCAGTGTGTTTGTTTGACTAAGCGGGTTACAGTTACAAAGCAATGCAATCGGATAGAGTTGATTGATCGATATGTAGATCAAATATATTTGTTTTCATGTGTAAACCGAATACAATACATGTGTTAGTGTATTGTATCGGCATGTACTTTAACCAGTACAATTCCACTCCCTTTGTTTGGAATTGTACTCAATGTATGAAATTAATTTTAATAGAAGAACCACCCAAAATTCATAGTCGCCTGGTACAATTGTACATATTTATGTTTATACTAATATTAAAAATAGAGTTAGAACAAAATTATAATTATGGAGTGACTTTAGAAAGCCACACCCAAAACTATTTTAGAATCACTCACAATTGTTAGTTTATAAGCAGGGACTTTATTAAATAAAGAAGGCTTTTTATTCCAACAACCGAACAATACAGATGTCTAATTATTTGAACGCTCACACAATGATATAATTCCAAGCAACGATGCATCCTTTCAACTAATAAAATAAATCATCATTCTTTTTCCATTATATGGCGATCCTGCCACCGAATCCTGCCGACTGCCACCGAATCCTGCTGACTGCGACCGAATCCTGCCGAATCCTGTGGATGGGAAGACATCCAAGCAACAGAAAGAATCCTGTAAGTAAGCCGTACCGCCTTAAACATACCTAACGTGAGTGAAAATGGTAGATAGCAGTAAGCTAAACCATTAGTTTACCATCAACGGCATAATAGCAGTAGAAAGTGCAAACTTAACTGCGTATATTGCGTTGAGGAAAGTTCTGGCTCAACGATAATAACAACAACTATCATCAAAAGCTGAGGATGAAAACAACTAGCCTGTTCCTGATTTATATTTTATTTTTTGGTTCGTATAAAAGTGTAATAATAGAAATAACCAACAGACACCGCATTGGCGAGGTTGGAGGAATTTCTAAAAAGAAAGTTTTTTTTTGAAATTTGTGAAAGTATTTATAAAATTATGAAGTGAAATTTTGTAAAATGGTTATTTTATAAATTTTTTAAAAGCAGTGAAGTGAAATTTTTATATTTAAGTAAATATTTTATAAATTTTTAAATTTTCGTGAAGGTGATTTTTGAAGAAATTTTTTTTTTAAAATAACGTAACAGTGAACTTGCATATTTGCGTCTATATATCATTTTTGCGACAAACACCACAGATGGTAGTGGATAGCTTACGGTGAAAAAACTAGTTAAAATCCGATGGAAGAATCTTGGGAGGAATTGGAAAAGGGAATGCGTATAGCGGAAGAAAATTGGCAAAAACAATTAAAAGAATACGGAGCAGAGGCACCAAAGCCAGTTATTTTGAAACTCGGACCAAAGCCTATCAAGATTGCACAGAAAATAAAAGTGGTTGAACAAAAATATGAAATTTTTCCATTGCCGAATGTAAGGAAATCAAGAGGCGATTTTGTAAATCGTAAGAAAAAGGAATTGACGATGATGAATTCCGAATTAACATATACCAAAGAAGAAAATAAAAGAACCAAGCTGATTGAACGTATAGCGAAAATAAAATCGGATATTAAAGAGTTCCGGAAAGCAAAGAAATTATCGAAAAAGAAAGATGGGGAGCACCCAAACTAAAAGCAACGAAGTAATCTCAGCTACATCCCAAGCACCGACAGCAGTAAGCATAAGTCTTGAAATTGTAATTTTTGTCTGCGTGGTGGTGACAGTAATAGTAATAATGAAATATTTGCGCAAATATGTGAAAAAACAGATACGAAGACATAGTATAAGAGCTGGTTTACAGCAATAACTTCAAAATCACACTGGTAGAAAAAAGAAGAAAAATGTTTGAATAAATAAAATTTTAAGATAAAATTTAAAACATGTAAAAATATATATATATATATATATATATATATATATATATATATATATATATATATAAGATAAATTTAATCAAAAATTATAAAAATAAATAAAAATATATAAATGTTTAATACTAAGAATAAATAAATTAAAGAAAAAGAAAATTTAATAATTGTTATTTCTCATGGATTCAATATTGAAATCATTAGAGTCAATATTGGTAAATGCAAGAAAGTCTATAGGTCGTCCATACTCTTTAGAAACTGTTCCAGCAAAGAGGTTAGAGATACAAGGTTTAGAAAAAGAATTAGAAAATATCTTAACAGAGTCAAACATTACAGAAGGACAAAGTATAAAAATATCGGAAAAATTTAGGAAATTAAGAGACGAAGCATTAGAATTGTTGACACAACATTCAAAAAATAAGGTTATACCGGATAAAAAACAAATTGTGACAATGATGTCCATGGACATAAATGAAATATCTGCTGTAATTAAGCTAATTAACATTTTTACGGGAAAAAAGAGCGAACTGAATAGCTTTGTTACAAGTGTAGAATTAGTGTATGAAACAATACCAGCGACGAAACAAAATGCTTTTTTCAATTTCGTATTCACATCACGTTTGGATACAAAAGTTCAAAATATGGTAAGACAAGAAACTATTCCAATGACTATAACAGAATTAATTACGGCATTGAAGACGACATACAGACCAGTTGGAAGTTCGAACAATGTTTTAAATAAGGTTTCCAGATTGACTCAAAAAGGTGAATCGGTTAGAGAATTCGCGAACAAAATACAAGAGTTGATTTCGGAATTGAACGAGATCCAAATATCGGAAGTCGGGGAGACAGATAGAGCTTCTGTAGTAAGAACAAATAACGTAATGGCGTTTAATACTTTCAAAAATGGTCTGAGAGATCAGAAAATCTTATCAACCATAAACGCCAGTAGGGTTACAAATTTCGTTGACGCATTGAAAATTGCAGAAGAGTCTGAGATGAATTCTTCACAGAGACAAATATTGTATGCTGCGAATGGCTATGCTGCAAATAGACAGCAACGGTCGAAATGTAATAAATGTGGTTCAGTACACGGCAATATATGTCCAGCCACCGGGGCAAAGTGTAATAAATGTGGAAAGTTTAACCACTATGCGAAAGTTTGTCGTTCAGGTAATCAAAATCATGTCAGAAACAACGGACGAGATAATAACAATAATAGAAATAACAGAAATGTCAACAGAAGTAATAATAATTACAGTAATAATGGTAATAACAGGGGTAATAATAATAATTACCGTAACAATGGAAATAACAATGGAAACAACAACAACATGGGAAACAGTAATAGATGTTTCAATATACATAGAGCAGAGACTCAGGGAAACTTCCAGATGCCGGAGATTTCACAGAGAGAATCTCCAAGGGGCATGAATTAGAGACAAAAAGAATATTTAAAATATCATCGAATCTTAGAAATTGCATCGAACTGAATATATTGGATACGAATACCGCGTTAACATTTTTAATAGACACAGGAGCGGATGTCTCTTTGTGCAAACAAAATTTTTTTTACCGTTACGATGTAGATTCGGATGATGACGGTTGTTTAACAGGGATATCAAGGGAACAAGTTAGATCTATTGGATCCACAGTGATAAAGATAAATATAAATGATACAATAATAGAACACAAAGTGCAATTAGTAGAAGATGATTCTCCAATAAACACTGACGGAATCCTAGGTAGAGCAAAATATTTTTCAACGCTGGATATGACAAGTTCATTCCACCAAATAGGACTAGATAAAAAATCACGTCCATATACTGCTTTTTCAACGACAGATGGTCATTACCAGTATACGAGACTACCATTTGGTTTAAAAATATCATCAAATAGTTTTCAACGAATGTTGACAATCGCTTTATCAGGTTTGTATTCTGAAGCATTTTTATACGTAGACGATATAATTATTTTCGGATGCAGTTTGAAGCATCAAAATGCAAACCTAGTAAAAGTTTTGGATAGATTGACCAAATATAATTTAAAACTTAATGCAAATAAATGCTGTTTTCTAAAACCTGAAGTTGTATATCTTGGTCACTTAATAACTTCAGAGGGTATAAAACCAGATCCTGGTAAATTTAGTGCGATACACAAGTATCCGATACCTAAAAATGCCGATGACGTAAGAAGATTCGTTGCATTTTGTAACTACTACAGAAGATTTATTGCAAATTTTGCGGACATAGCAAGTTGTTTAAATGAATTACTTAAAAAGGGAATAAAATTCGAATGGACGGAAAAACGTCAATCTGCTTTTGAAACATTAAAACAGAAACTGATAAGTCCACCAGTCCTACTGTATCCAAATTTCGACAAACCTTTTATTTTGACAACCGATGCATCTGATTTTGCACTCGGAGCAGTTTTGTCACAAGGTGAAATTGGCGAAGATATGCCTATATCATATGCAAGTCGATCTTTGAATAAGCATGAGAAGAATAAACCAGTAATAGAAAAGGAATTACTTGGTATACATTGGGGCATACAGTTTTTCAGACCCTATTTGTATGGTAGAAAATTTGTAGTGGTAACTGACCACAGGCCACTAGTTGCTTTATTTTCACATAGAAACCCAAGCTCGAAGTTGACTAGAATACGTTTGGAATTGTCAGATTATGATTTTGATATAGTGTATAAGAAGGGAATAAATAATACTAATGCAGACGCACTTTCCAGAATCAATCTGGACTCAGATTTACTAAAAACAATGATACCTCCAAGGATCGATGAATCCGTAAAAAAAGCATTGGTGATTACAAGAGGAATGAAAAACAAAGAAACAAATGAAAAAGCTAGGAAAGCTGATGATAAAATTAAAGGTGATAAAGCTAAAAGTGAGGAAAGGATAAATGTGACAGCCGACACGGAGTCTGAGCGACTCGTGATATGGGACTGTACATCAATAAATGACATAGCGCGCGCGAAGAGGATAAAGTTTAAATTAGACACAAGGTGCACCACACAAATAAAGATTGAAGACAATAGTAGTCTCAATGAAATGGCCATAAGATGTAGCGATAATCCATATTATTTAGATAATATACTGGAGAAACTACCATCGGTATTAGAGAAGTTGAATTACAAAGGTTACGCTCTCGAGAAGGGTGATAACATATTCAACATAGTGACACATGAAAGATTCAAAGAAATCTTGAACAGAAATAAAGAAACTGACGTCAGAATATTGTTATATAGAAATCCTCAATACATAAAAGATGAAAATAGAAAGAAACAATTAATAGAAGCTTATCACGATACACCATGCGAAGGACATTTCGGAGTTAAAAAAACGCTAATCCGTTTAAAACAAAAATACATATGGAAAAATATGTATAAAATGGTAAAACAATTTGTAAGAACGTGTGATCTTTGCCAAAGAAACAAGCAAATCAGACACACAAGAGAACCATTAGAAAAGACTGACACACCATGTCAAAGTTTCGAAACCATAGTAATTGATACAGCGGGTCCACTGAGACCATCAGAAAATTTCAGATACATACTGATTATGCAGTGTGAGTTAACGAAATATGTAATAGCCTGTCCAATGATGACTAAAGAAGCAAAATCTGTAGCAGAAGCACTTGTTGAGAACGTCATCCTGAAACATGGATTATTTAAAACATTGAAATCGGACAAGGGGACTGAATTTACAAATCAACTAATGAAGGAGATATGTGAATTGTTGAAGGTGGAACAGAGATTTTCAACTCCTTATCATCATGAAACACTTGGAACTGTTGAGAGAAATCACAGAGTTTTAAATGAATATTTTCTGTCCTTTGTTAATGATGATGATTGGAATTCATGGATACCATATTATACATTCGCATACAATACTACTCCACACGTTGACAGCAACTATTCACCTTTTGAACTGATTTTTGGCAAATTACCGAACTTGCCTGGTGACGAAATACAGAACAGAGATAAAATATACAATTTCGAAAATTACTCAAATGAACTAAGAATTAGATTGAAATATTCATTGGAAAATGCAAGGAAAATAATAGAGAAAGTCAAAATGAAAAGAACGGAAGATTCTTTAGCTAACACAAATAGCATAGACTTAGAAATACGGGACTTGGTATTAGTAAAGGTGCGTTCAGACTACAAATATTTGACCAAATAAGCGTAACCACTAAATAATGTATAATTTTCCTTGTATAATTTTCATTAAGTTATACAATATATGATATAGAATATAGTTAAATATATTAAATATTACTAATATAATAAAACATAACTTAATTTTATCTTTTATATATCATGTAAGATTGAATAAAACTTTCATAAAATTAGGGGTTACGTTTATTTGGTCAAATATTTGCGTAGTCTGAACGCACCTTAAGAGTAGGAAACAGAAAAAAGAGTGAACCACCTTACGACGGTCCATATGAAATAGTAGAAATAAAAAATTTAAATGTAAACATAAAAGTTGGAAATAAAATAAAAACAGTACATAAAAATTTATTAAAGAAATATTATACAAGAACATAAAAATATATTGTAAACTATAAGATCGTAAAATTAAGAATAACATTAAACTATACAAACCTCAAATTTAAGATAAACAAAAAAAAAAAAAACATAGAAATATATTGTAAGCTGTAAGAATAGAATTAAAACATACAAAAAAGAAAATAAACAAAAATAGTATGTTAAGATAATATAAACAAACTTATAAATTATGTCAATTTAATCTAAATTCTGTACTGTAAACAGAAAAGTTATTGAACAAATTTTTAAGAACTATACAAAAATAAGAAAAATCAAATTACAAACCAATTAACAAAAAATTAATGAACAAAATTTTTTATGATAAATATACAAAAATAAAGAAGATAAAATTCAAATTACAAAATATTTATATTAAATCAGAAACATAATTTATGTAAACAAAATTATAAGATTTTTTCTTGGGGATAAGGGTGTCGTATATGTAGTACATTTATGTATAAATGTATGTAAGCACAATGAGGTGCTAGTAAAACAAAATCAAAACAAACAAACCTACATACACACACACGTACATTGGCTAGCGACAGTAAAATGTACAACAGAAAATATCAAGTGGATATTGGGGTAGGTCAAGCGACGTTAATAAATGACTCAGTGTGTATGTTTGACTAAGCGGGTTACAGTTACAAAGCAATGCAATCGAATAGAGTTGATTGATCGATATGTAGATCAACTATATTTGATTTCATGTGTAAACCGAATACAATACATGCGTTAGTGTATTGTATCGGCATGTACTTTAACCAGTACAATTCCACTCCCTTTGTTTGGAATTGTACTCAATGTATGAAATTAATTTTAATAGAAGAACCACCCAAAATTCATAGTCGCCTGGTACAATTGTACATATTTATGTTTATACTAATATTAAAAATAGAGTTAGAACAAAATTATAATTATGGAGTGACTTTAGAAAGCCACACCCAAAACTATTATAGAATCACTCACAATTGTTAGTTTATAAGCAGGGACTTTATTAAATAAAGAAGGCTTTTTATTCCAACAACCGAACAATACAGATGTCTAATTATTTGAACGCTCACACAATGATATAAATACAAGCAACGATGCATCCTTTCAACTAATAAAATAAATCATTATTCTTTTTCCATTATACTATATATGTTTATATGTATCTATATACGTATGAAGACACGACTGACAACAGTTCTGCTTTTGTATTATCGGGAGGTCGGCTATGCCGGTCGGTGGTGTGAATATGCTAGCCGGTAGTTGGTGACTCGGGTATACTGGTCGATAGATGGCTGCGCAGTGATTGACTCGGTCGACAGGTGGCGTGATTACTGGCCGGCAGATGATGGCGTAGCGGTTGACTCGGGTGCGTCGAGCGACAGGCGTTACGACTACTGGCCGACAGATGGCAGCGTAGTGGATTGCTGGAGTGCGTCGGTCGACGGGTGGAGCGACTACTGGCCAACAGGTGGCGGCGTGATCGGTCGGATGATGGCGGCAGCAAGGCGGGTGACTCGGCTAGGCAGCACGATTTAGTGGTTCGAGTGCGCCGATCGGTAAATGCCGATAATATTGGCGGCACGACTATACTGACCGACAGATGGCGGCACAGTAGATGGCGTGGCACGACTATGCTAGCAGGCAGATGGCGGCACAGTAGATGGCTTGGATGCGCGGATTGATGATATCGGCGTTGCGTTGATACTGGCAGACAGATGGAGGCACAGTAGATGGCTTTGGTGCGCCGGTTGATGGTATTGGCAGTTCGATGACACTGGCAGACAGATGGCGGCACCGTGGGTGGCTTGGATGTGCCGGCTGATGGTATCGAGAGTGCGGTGATACTGGCCGACAGATGGCAGCACAGAAGATGGCCTGGCACGACTATGCTAGCAGGCAGATGGCGGCACAGTAGATGGCTTGGATGCGCCGATTGATGATTTCGGCGTTGCGTTGATACTGGCAGACAGATGGCGGCACAGTAGATGGTTTGGATACGCCGATTGATGTTATTGGCGTTGAAATGATACTGGCTGACAGATGGCGGCACAGTAGATGACTTGGCTGCCCCGGTTGGTGGTATCGGCAGTGCGGTGATACCGAAGGCAGATGGCGGCTCAGTAGGTGTCTCGGATGCGCCGGTTGATAGTATCGGCGGTGTGTTGACATTGACAGACAGGTGGCGGAACAGTAGATGGCGTGGCTCGGGCGTACAGGTAGTTGGTGGCGCGACCGGGCGGGAGAGCGTCAGCAGCCGGTAGAAGGCGGTGGTGCGACTAGAGTTGCTGTCGTGAGCTGTGCTGTGTCTTGGCCACCAGTAACGATAAGAGCGGGGTTAGCAGGGAGCAGTCAGCACAAGCCGCTGGATTATCGAGAGCAGTCAGCCGTTAAGCCGCTGGATCATCGGGAGCAGTCAGCCGTTAAGCCGCTGGATTATCGGGAGCAGTCAGCCGTTAAGCCGCTGGATTATCGGGAGCAGTCAGCCGTGAAGCCGCTGGATTATCGGGAGCAGTCAGCCGTTAAGCCGCTGGATTATCGGGAGCAGTCAGCCGTGAAGCCGCTGGATTATCGGGAGCAGTCAGCCGTGAAGGCGCTGGATTATCGGGAGCAGTCAGTGTAGTGAAAATACCAAATGAATGAGTAATAGTTGAACGACTTACTTGAAGTGCAAGATGATATTAACATACCTTAATTTGACACACATTAAGTTCAGCTACTTCATAACACCGCTTGGTCAAGTTACTCATAGTTATTTAAAAGTAATTGGGTATTTTCTCTTACCCTTCTTTTGCTTAGTTGTAGGAATTATTATTGTGACGAATAAATATAATTATTGATTTAAAATTATAATTAACAGTTGGTTATGAACTACCTACACAATCAGAATGAAGTGTTTCATTATTTTAATGTTCGGTAAACTCGCCGAACATAACATGGCGACCGTGAGAAATGATTAAAAAATTTAAATAACAAAAGTGTTAAAATGTTAAAACAAAAAAAAAAAAAGAAATACTAAAATTTAAACAATAAAATCTATACTACAAAGGCTCCGAAATCGGGAGATAGGTTAATCAAAACTGTGAAGACAAATGTGCTGCTTGGATTTAGTGAATTAAAACAAAATTGTGGTGAAAGACAAGAACAACTGACAAAAACAGCAATATATATACAATATAAACCAAAATTAAAACAAACAATAAAAGAGTTAAAAAAAATGACTTGGTGGAAAAAAGTGTTGGTCACCATTCCACTTCTTATCACTGGATATGAGGTAGGAAAATCAAGTGAAGAAAATGAACACAAAGAACTAATAGAAACCTTAAGCAAAAACGTGCAAAATAATGTACCAATTCCTAATAAACCAAAAAACGAAATGAACTATGTTGAAATTTTATCAGTAATAACACTAGTCATAATAGCTGTTATCTACATAACAAAAATTATCTGCAAAGCATTAAAAAGCAGAAATAACAACAACGTACGTCCGCAACAAATATAAACAACATCAACATACATCATCTTAATCAGCGACAAACATCATCTTAATCAGCGACATCAATTCAATCAGCAAAATCAACAACCGAGGATGCAAACCTAGAAAGAAAATGTAAGCCTAGTTTTATATATTTAACTTTAAAAATATGTTATTTTATTATTATTTTTTTTAATATGCAATGGGAAGATATAGTAAATAATTTGGAACCTTTAAAAACTAGATTTAAGCAATCCTATAAATGTATTAATCAGAAAAGACCAATAAAAACTGGAACACTTGAAAAACACATCCAAATTTTAATTGAAACCTTTAATGCTATTAGGGCTACGTTGCATGGACAATATGATAGGTACAGTAAACCACACAAAGAAGAGGCCCATAAAATCTTTCACACGTTTAGGGATCAGATAATAAAGACATTCCATAAACACAATATTAATATTAAAGTCCCAGCAACATTAACATGTGAAATAAATAGGGATATCGCAGATACTGATGAAAACGATAAAGAAAACTTACAAACCGAAATAGAAGAAGAACTAAAAACAATCATCATGCCACGAACGGAGGATGATGTAATGGATAAAACCACAAAAATTGTCCCCGTATTTGATGGCAATGTGAATGAGCTCCAAAGCTTCCTTGATGCATTGACGCTGATCGATAGAATAAAGGAAACGCATGAAGTAGTAGCAATAGAAGTGATTAAAACCAAATTAAAGGGGCATGCGAGAAATACCATAACAAATGAAAATACCATCCAAGCTATTAAAATCAAACTACATTCTTCCATACAGGGAGAATCATCGGAATTGCTGTGTTCCAAGCTCATGAATATAAAACAGCAAACGAAATCCGCCACTGCATATGCAGAAGAGATTCAGGAAATTTCAAAAAAACTAGGGGTGCCTATTTACGGGAAGGTTACCCGCACGATATTGCTGACAAATTAATAAGACAAAATGCAGCAAAAGCAATCTCTCGAAATGCAGCAAGTGATGAGGTAAAACTTATCATTAAAACAGGAAATTTCACGTCCCTCAATGAAGTTGTATCCAAATTTATAGAAGCCAGCACTGAGGTTTTCATTCCAAATTCTTCGGTGTTCTATTTTAAGCGTCATGGCTCTACTAATCCTAACTACAGGAATAACGGACTCAATAACCGTGGACGCGGCCAAGACTGGCATCGGAATAATAATAATAACTCTAGAAATTATAATAATTCCAGAAATTATAATGCTAATAACCTTTACAACGGGCAACGCGGAACCCAAAGCAACAATCATAGGAGTCAATACAATCGTCAACAAAGCAGAGGCAGAGTGAGAATAACACAGGAGGTCTCGGAAAACGATACTTCCCCCAAAATACGGGGGGTTATCATCAAAACTAAATGAGCATAAAATATTCCACTTAAATCTCAGTTTAAGTAGCTTTATTGAAATTCGAATATCAACTAGCAATAACTTAAGTACGTTCCTGGTAAATACAGGAGCAGACGTCTCACTAATTAAAATAAGTACCCTGAACTCATTGAAATTCAACACGCAAAATATTATCAAAATAACTGGAATCGGAAAAGGAATTATTAAATCCTTAGGTACGATCGAAATTGATTTAAAAGTGGAAAACTTCTTGATTCCTCATAGATTCCATGTAATTTCAGATACTTTCCCAATACCATTTCAAGGTATATTGGGCTTAGATTTTTTCAAAACATATAATGCTTCTATTCAATATGGACAAGATGCAAACTCAAATTTTCTAGCGTTAAGACCATTCAATTTGAATTATCCCATAAATATTCCAATACTAAAAAGTCTGGGTGAAGGTACAATAACACTGCCAGCTCGGTCTGAGGTTTTTAGAGCTATTGGCAATTGGCAACGAAGTCTCTGATTTTGTAGTTCCAAGACAGACAATAGCAGACGGAAGATATGTAGCTGGTTGCATAGTATCAAGGGAATTTCCATATGTGAGGATTGTAAACACAAATCCTGAAAACAAATTTTTAAACAGAATACCAGTAAAATATGAAAAACTGTCTGAATATGAAATCCTTAATAATAACCCCAATGTTCATGGCAAAAGAAACCGCAAAATTTTGGAAAAATAAACAAAAAATTTTCCTGAAATTGTAAAATCTGAGTTGATAGAATTATGTACAAAATATATAGATATTTTTGCCATAGAGAGTGATAAAATAAGTACTAACAATTTTTATACTCAAAAATTGCGAGTCTCTGATCATAATCCGGTATACATTAAAAATTGTCGTACGCCACACTCACAAAAGGATGAAATAGCAAGGCAAGTTGAAAAACTACAGCAAGATGAAATAGTGGAACCATCGGCATATAATTATAATAGTCCCATTATGCTTGTACCAAAGAAATATTTGCCAAATAACCCCGACAAACGTTGGCGTCTAGTAGTTGATTACCGACAAATAAATAAAAAGTTAATAGCGGACAAATTTCCGTTACCCAGAATTGAGGACATTTTGGACCAATTGGGAAGAGCAAAATTTTTCTGCTGTTTAAATTTAACATCTGGATTTCATCAAATCGGATTGGATGAAAAATCAAGAGACATTACTTCTTTCTCAACAGAAAATGGTTCGTTTCGTTTCACCCGTCTACCATATGGTTTGAAAGTAGCTCCGAATTCATATCAAAGAATGATGAACCTAGCTTTTTAAGGTTTAGCACCTTCAAAAACTTTTATATATATGGATGATGTAATTGCCACAGGTTGTTCAATAAAGCACATGCCTAAAAATTTAGAAGGTGTTTTCCAAAGATGCAGGGATTGTAATTTAAAATAACATCCATACAAATGTAGTTTTTTCAGATCCGAAGTTACTTATTTGGGTCATAAATGTACTGATAAGGGTATTTTACCAGACAATAGCAAATACGAATCAATTAGAAACTACCCAAAACCTACAAATTGCGATGAAGTTCGTAGATTTGTAGCCTTCTGTAATTATTACAGACGCTTCATACCACATTTTGCATTCTATTCTGTCCATTTAACTAAACTTACCAGAAAGAAAGAACCTTTTGTATGGACATCTGACTGTGAACAAGCCTTTCAGCACCTCAAGACAGCACTATTGTCACCGCAAATTCTTCAATACCCGGATTTTGACAAAACCTTTTGCATTACAACTGATGCAAGCAAAATCGCACATATTTGTATTCTTTAAAAAACCCTTCCAGCAGATTAACGAGAATTCGTCTAGAACTAGAACAGTATGATTTTGTAATAGAACACATTAGAGCAAAAGATAATTCGGGAGCGGACGCCCTATCTCGAATTGCCTTTAATGATATTAGATCATTGCCTTCGATCAACAATGCTTTCCTGGTAACTACACGTGCACAAACAAGAAACAAACCTGAAGAAAAAATTAAGAAATATAGTAAAGTAATTAATGAAAAGCCTAAAGTTTTCGTAACTATTGGCTTCGATTGTGTAAAAAAGTGGGCCAAACTTAAGGTAATTATGGATATGAATATACCAACACTATTTTAAATGAGATAAACAAGTGATTGCACCAAAAATTAATATACAAAACACTTTTGCTAATGGAAATATGGATCTGGATCAATTTTTCCAATTCTTGAAAACGAGGCAATAAGTAGAAATCTGGATAAAATACAATTGAATTAAAATGATAATATATTTAACCTCGTATCAATTGAAAAATTTAAACAAAAAGCCAATCAACATGTAAAGAAAATACAAATAGCGCTCACACCCAAAATATGCATAATAACTAACAAGGATGAACAAAAATATTTATTACAAAAATTCCACGATAACCGTCTTTTTGGAGGACACCCTGGAACAACTAGACTACTTAGGAAGCTTAGACAATTTTATTATTGGAAAAACATCACTAAGGATGTAAACCAATACGTAAAGAAATGTGTTCAGTGTCAAACCAATAAGATCACAAAACATATAAAAACAAATATGATTATCACCCCTACACCACAAAAACCCTTTCAAGCTATAATAGATACGGTAGGACCCCTTCTTATAACAGAATACGGAAACCAATATATTGTAACTATTATATGCGACCTTACAAAATATCTAGTGGCAATACCGATAATGGACAAAAATGCCAAAACGATAGCTAAAGCACTAGTAGAACACTTTATATTAATTTATGGACCCATGAATAAAATACTCAGTGACATGGGTACTGAGTGTAACAATCAAGTTCTTGTAGATTTTCTTACACTTTTGAAAATAGATAAAGCAACATCAGCACCTTACCACCATCAAACGGTAGGAACAGTTGAAAGATCACATCGCACATTTAATGAGTACATACGCTCATACATTCATACATCCAGAAACGATTGGGATGAATGGTTAAAATATTTTACGTATGCTTTTAACACAACACCCTCAACAGTGCATGGATACTGCCCATTTGAATTAATTTTTCCAAACGTACCGAATCATAGTCCACTAATGCAAACTGATAAAATAGATCCCATATACAATTTCGATAATTATACAAAAGAGGTAAAATTCCGTTTACAAATAGCATTAAATAGGGCACAACATTTAATCAATGCAACAAAACACAACCAAAAACATTCACATGATCAAAACATCAACAATACAGACATTACACTAGGTCAAGAAATATTCATTAGAAATCATACAGCACACAAACTAGAACAAATGTACAAGGGGCCATTTAAACTAATTGATGATAAAAACAATGTATTTGTACAAATTAAAGGAAGAAAGCAAAAAATTAATAAACAAAATATAAAAATTTTTTCGTAATAAATAATTTTATATAAAAATATAGAATTAAGAAATTAATTTTACCTAATATTAATTAAACTACGCAAACTTGAAGTAATAACGAATACTAAACTTAGTTATATATATATATATAAAATAAGTATAATATTATGAAAAGTACAATAAATTATAAAAGAAAGCTCTTATAGACATCACTTGATCACTGATCTCTATAAGACATTTCTCCTTTAAAAGGGGAGGTGTAGTGAAAATACCAAATGAATGAGTAATAGCTGAACGACTTACTTGAAGTGCAAGATGATATTAACATACCTTAATTTGGCACACATTAAAATACCTATTGAATGAGTAATAGTTGAACGACTTACTTGAAGTGCAAGATGATATTAACATACCTTAATTTGGAACACATTAAGTTCAACTACTTCATAACACCGCTTGGTCAAGTTACTCATAGTTATTTAAAAGTAATTGGGTATTTTCTCTTACCCTTCTTTTGCTTAGTTGTAAGAATTATTATTGTGACGAATAAATATAATTATTGATTTAAAATTATAATAAACAGTTGGTTATGAACTACCTACACAATCGGAACGACGTGTTTCATTATTTTAATGTTCGGTAAACTCGCCGAACATAACATCAGCCGTGAAGCCACTGGATTATCGGAAGCAGTCAGCCGTTAAGCCGCTGGATTATCGGGAGCAGTCAGCCGTGAAGCCGCTGGATTATCGGGAGCAGTCAGCCGTGAAGCCGCTGGATTATCGGGAGCAGTCAGCCTTGAAGCCGCTGGATTATCGGGAGCAGTCAGCCGTGAAGCCGCTGGATTATCGGGACCAGTCAGCCGTGAAGCCGCTGGATTATCGGGAGCAGTCAGCCGTTAAGCCGCTGGAATTATATGGATGACAACCGGTACCGATCGTCTTTAAAAGATTGGAGATATCTTTAGTAAGATACACCACTCAGCTTTAGCGCCGAAAACTCAATTCCCATCCTCAGGCCAACCTTGCCTTCTTATGTAAATAAATTTGTAAACGCAGTGAGAATTAAAAATACCCTTTGCTTTAACCACTTGAAAAACTATTTTTTAGCAGGCAGAAGTGTAGCTTGTTTTGTTCGTGTTTGGTTGAATGTATATTTCTTTAAATGATGTGTGGTTGTGCGTATATGTTGATCTGTAGTTATTTTTATATGAGAGCTTGGTTTGGTTGATGTTTAGTTGAATGCGTATGCTTTACTGCTGTGACGAGGATGTTTACTTAGTGAGTATAGTTTTGTATGGTAGCTTAGCCTTATTGATGTTTGGCTGAATGTGTATTTATTACTGCTGTGACGTAGGTATTTTGTTATTGAGAAAATGATGTGTGGTTGTGCGTATATTGTTCATGTTTGGTTGAATGTATAAGCTTTACTGTTGTGACGTAGATGTTTACTTAGTGAGTGTAGTTTTGTATGAGAGCTTGGTTTGGTTGTTGTTTGGTTAAATTTGTATTTATTGGTGCCGTGACGTAGGTATTGAGAAATGATGTGTGGTTGTGCGTATATGTTGATGTGTAGTTTTGTTATGTGGGAGCTGGGTTTGTTCATGTTTGGTTGAATGTATAAGCTTTATTGTTGTTCTCGTTTGATGTGGTGTTGCGCTACGGTGAGTATTTATGGCTTTTTTGTGCAACGCAATTTGCGTTGTTACAAGAGGGCATGAAGATCGCAGAACGTCATTGGAAACAACAGCTAGAGGAATTCCGAAAAGAGATACCAAAGCCGGACATATTGAAATTGGATCCGAGGCCGATTATAATTAAAAAGAAGGTGAAGATAGAAGAACCGAATTACGAAATATGCCCGTTGCCGAAGGTTCGTAAATCCAGAGGTGATTTTGTCAGTTGCAAAAAGAAGGAGCTAACGATAATAAATTCACAGCTCTCGTATGCGGAGAACACAGAATTGAAAATAAAGCTACAGGAGCGAATAGCTAAAATAAAGTTAGAAATAAAAGAATTCAGGAAAACGAAGAAGTTAACAAAGAAACAATGAGGAGTACCCAAACAATAATAAAGTAATTACGGCTACAGCTCAAGCCCCAACAGCAACAAGAATCAGCATCGATATAGTAATATTTATTTGTGTGGTGGTAGCAGTAGGCGTAATAATGAGATATTTACGCAAATGTGTAAGAAAGCAGATACGTAGACAGAATATTAGAGCTGGACTACAGCAGTAAAAAGTTCAAAAACCGCAGAAGTAAATTAAATAATTACAATATATAAAAGATTAAGAGATAAAAATATTTTGTTAAATTATATTAATAAAATATCGTAAAATAAAATATGTGTTATACTTATTAAGAATGAATAGAATGAATGTTCCAAATAAAAAAAAGAATAAAGAAAAATTATATATATATACAAATAAATTAATGTAATCAATGATTGTTATTTCTCATGGATTCAATATTAAAATCACTGGAATCCATAATAATTAATGCAAGAAAATCCATAAGTCGTCCATACTCATCGGAAACTATTTCAGCAAAAAGATTAGAAATACAAGAGCTAGAGAAAGATTTAGATAAGGTATTAAAAGAAACAAAGAGTACAGAAAGTTACGAGACGAAGCATTAGAAATATTGACACGTCATTCAAAGGGTAAAATTGTACTGGACAAACGACAATTTGCTACAAAAGAGGCAATTGACTTGAATGAGATAACCGCTATAACCAAACTTGTTAATGCTTTCACAGGGAAGAGAAGCGAACTTGATAATTTTATTGTGAATGTAGAATTGGTAAAGGAGACCATACCTGCACCAAAACAGAATGCATTTTTCAATTTTGTATTCAAATCACGTCTAGATGTTAAGGTTCAGGATATGGTAAGGCAGGAGACTGTTCCGATAACCATAACAGAATTAATAGCAGCACTGAAGAAGGTGTACAAACCAACGGGAAATTCAAATAATGTTTTGAACAGAATCACCCGATTGACAGAATACAAGAATTGATTTCAAAGCTAAATGAAATATAAATACTAGAGGTCGGAGAAACAGATAGAGCTTCTATAGTGAGAAAAAATAATGTAATGGCATTTAACACTTTCAAGAACAGTTTGAGAGATCAACAGATCTTGTCAACATTGAATACCAGTAGAGTTACAAATTTCGTTGACGCATTAAACATTGCAGAGGAATCAGTAGTTAGTTCAACACAAAGACAGCTGTTGTATACTACCAACAGCTGTGCTGCAAATAGACAGCAGCGGTCAAAATGCAATAACTGTGGTTCGATACATGGCGACAGATGTCCAGCCAGCGGTGTAAAATGTAACAGGTGTGGAAAACTAAACTATTTTTCAAAAGTATGTCGTTCGGGCAACCAAAACTTCAACGGCAATAGAAACAACAATAGGAGTATCAATAGGTATAACAATAGCAATAATTACCGAGGTGGCAATAATGGTAATAACAATCGCAACAGAGGTAATAATAATTACCATAACAATAGAAATAACAGCAATGCAAATAACAACAGGAAACATAATAGAAGTTTCAACGTACATAGAGCAGAGACTCAGGGAAACTTCCAGATGCCAGAGATTACGCAGAGAGAATTTCCAGGGGCATTAATTAGAAACGAAAAAAATATTTAGAATCTCATCGTATCTCAGAAATTACATAGAAATAAATATATTAGATATAGATCCCACATTAACATTTTTAATAGGCACGGATGTCCCTTTGTGCAAACAGCATTAATAGAACATAAAGTGCAATTAGTAGAGAACGATTTTCCAATAAATACTGACGGAATCCTAGGTAGAGATTTCCTATCAAAATTCAAATGTAACATATACTATCATAGATATATACTGACATTTAGCGCTGAGAATGACAACGTAATCATTCCCATACATGATTATATAGTTGAAATAAACCATATAAAAATACCGCCGAGAACAAAACACAAAACAATCAACAGATAACTTATAATAGCCAGCAAAGTAGAGTAGTGATCAGGAACATCAGGAACACATTGAAATTGATCTGGAACATCAGGACATCCGAATATCAGGAACACAGATAAATTGATTAGGAACATGAGGGCATCAGGAACACAAATAAATGTGATCAGGAACATAATTAAAATTGACAGTAGGGTTTAACACGCTACAGATATTGTAGTTCTAGTTGGCAACCAATAATCAAATATTACGCAAGAGAGATTTTTTAATTTTATGAATTGGGTCAGAAAATGAAAACAGATCATAGTAATCATTATACAATTTACACAGGACACGTAATGGATTAAAAAGTTCATAGTTAGATCTACAAAACGGTCAATGGTATATAATATCTTGTGACCCGATTAGGAACGTTAAAATTTATTTCGTTAAGAAGAAAGCATGCATTTATTTCACCATTAATTAATTTTACCATAAATGTAATATTTAACATCATTCTTCTAGTTTGAAGTGTAGGAAGATCTATAAGTTTCAATCTGTGCTCATATTGTGGCAAATCAGTGTTATTACTCCAACCTAGGCCACGCAAAGCAAATAAAAGAAATTGTTTCTGAACTGATTCGATACTATCACTATAACAAGAATAATTAGGTGACCACACAACAGATGCATACTCAAGGGTAGGCTTAACGAGGCAAGTAAATAAACGTTTAGTAACATAAGGATCATCAAATTCCTTAGACCACCTTTTAATGAAACCCAAAAGAGATTTTGCCTTATTAACACAAGAATCGATATGTAAGTTAAACCGTAATCTATGGTCCAATAACACACCCAAATCAAGAAAATTTGTAACATTATCAAGACATTTACTATCAATATAATAAACTGTATGAATCAACGCTGCTTTAGTAAAGGATAACTTTTTACATTTCCTGAAATTTAAGGACATATTATTTACATTACACCAATCTGTCAGTCCTACCAAATCTTCCTGCAATAATTTCGAAGTATCAATATTTTCAAATGACAAAAAGAGTTTAACATCATCTGCATACATTAATACTTTATAAAAACGAACAACGGAAGGAAGGTCATTAAGGTATAATACAAAAAGAACTGGACCCAAGTGACTACCTTGTGGAACACCTGAAGTGACAGAAATAGAAAATGAAGAACAATTTCTAAAAACAACTTTCTGAGATCTACCTTTCAAGTAAGACGATACCCACTTCAACAACCTAGGTGGGAAGCCCAGCATCAAAGGCTTTACTAAAATCAGTATAAATAACATCTGTCTGAAAATTATATGAAAAAGCTCTACATATGTGGGTAGACAGCTCAAGTAAGTTCGTCACTGTTGACCTACCCTTAACAAAACCATGCTGGTAGGGAGATGTTAAGTTACCCACCATATGTTTCAATCTGGCAGTAACAATCTTCTCAAAAAATTTAGGTGTAGCACTCAGCTTAGCAATGCCTCTGTAGTTATCAATACAACGCCTATTACCATTTTTATGAAGAGGTATAATAAAACTCTCCTTCCAATAAGTTGGAAAATATCCAGAAGAGAGAGAGGAATTAAACAATTTAGTGAGTGGAATGTATAGCTCATTAGCGCATTTTCTAAGAATAGATGATGGAATACCATCAGGACCAGGAACATGAAAGAATTTCAAAGATTTTAAACTCTGTAAAACTGAACGACTATTAGCAGACTATGTGCTCTGGAAAAAATTTGCAAATAAATTCGCAATTTCGACAGGCTTCGACGATTCCGTACCATTTAGTTTCATCGACGTAGGGAACCCGCTAACTTTCCTCTTTGAGTTAACAAAATCGTAAAAACTCTTAGGATTTACCCTGAATTTCGGTTTGATTTTACTCAAATACTCAGAATAACACTTACGATTCATAACGTTATATTTATGTCTAACGATTGAGTAACACATGTAGCTAATTGAACAACCCTTTTTCTTTTATTTTTTAAACAGTCTACTCTTTTCATTTCTAAGCTCCCTTAACTCCTTTGTAAACCATCGAGGACCTAAGTCAGAATCCTTTCTAACTACTAAAGGAACCGATACGAGAAAATAAGATTTTATAATGTTGTAAAAAATGCTTGTCAACTCGTCAAGATCACCATTGTTAGCCGGCCATATCGAATTAGACAGTCTGGTGTTTAATATATGAAAATTCGTTCGGCAAAAATTAAAACTTTTTTTAATTTCTGGTATAGCAAGTGAGTCTGAGATAATGCCTTCAAGGCAAATATCAAGAGTCGGATGATACTTATCCTCCGGACAAACAAAAGGAAGAGATCTATTGAGTGAAATATTAGTTGTATTTGAAAAAACAAGATCAAGTAGTCTTCGACTTGAATTATAGACATTATTGAACTGAAGAAGACAATATTCAAAAATATTATCAAAGAAAACCCTCATACGTTCTGAAAGTGAATACGGTAATAAATGACCTGTATCTGGGCAGAAATCCCATGAAATATCCGGTAAATTAAAATCTCCTAAAACTAAAATAGTATCCATTGCACCCAGCTTACCAACTACATCACCTATCAATTTCATATGATCAAGATAAATTTTTGTATCTGACTTCGGAGGGATATAAGAACAAGTGACATATACATGATTTTTCAATGAGAAGTCAAAATTTATAAACTCAGATGAAATTGAACAATGTACAGCTATTAAAACACCACCACCGTCATTAACTGAACGATCCTTCCTGTAAACTTGATACTCATTACAAAAAACTTCAGAATCATTAACCCCAGATTTAAGCCATGATTCTGTAAAAGCTTAAACATCATATCCACATCCAACACTTTTCCTGTATGTACTAACTAATTTTGTATTCAATCCCCTAACATTTTGATACAAAATATTTAACGCCCTACGGTTACCCATTAGTTTTTTTGGAAGCACTGCTACTCTTTCACTTCGTGGCCTATCTCGATGTACAAATTCTCTTACTAAGGCCCCATTAGGCCAAAAGGATTTATCTATTAAGACATTAAATAGTTTAAGTGGAACAATTATTCTAAAAGATGAGATATCCCTAGGTCGAGAAAATCTAAATTTTAATACATTATAATCCGAATCATTTATATCTACACATTTCGATTTAATGAAATTCCTTAAATTATCAACTGAGGTATCTGGAGCAAATCTAGATACAAAAACGGTTTTGCGTGGTGGAACCACCACTAGGATATTATCTATATCCACAGAGGGAATACTAGATGAATGTCCCGGTTCTTCGTACACTCTATTAAGGTTTACAGAAGATTGAGGAAAACCGGCATTTTCAAGCTCAGTAGATAGAGTTACAGAGTTAGGAAACAACAAATCAGGGGATGTACCATGCGCATCCTGCTCCATGGGTACATTTACGTTAATAGTAGGTGGCAAATTCGGCACAATGCTATCCACATCCAAATTACTTGATTGTGTAGACAACGAAACGCTATGCTGACTGCAAACATGGTTTGCCATATCAGTTTCCAAAAAAACAGGAGGAACTGCAATCTGCATAGGTTCAGCTAAAAGGCCCGAATACGAATTCCTCTTAAGTGGGTCAGACACCGCCTGCTGATTAAGAATCGGCGCAGAAAAATCACTAGCTGCACATCCAATATCAGCCGTCAAATGATTTAATGATTTTTTCCTTTTAGGAGAGGCATCAGATCCATAATCCACTTCAAATTTAGAAAAAAGCTTTTCTAAATTCCTAAACTTATCAGTCAGTTTATGCATGTCCTTTGCAATATCGGAAAAACCTATCTCAGTTTCCTTAAATAGCTTATAGAAGTTAATATCCAGAGATCTACACCCCCCAGCATGACCACCGAAGGCCCCCAGCTTTTTTTCGTAATTTTATCAAAATCCCTTCCATTAAATCCTGCACAACTGAAATGGGCAAAACCATCACATAGCCAGCAAGAAAGAAATAAATCACTCTTAACTGAACAATTTGGCTTTAAACAAGACATTATACGGAATACGAGAAAAATTTATAAAGTTAAAATGAAATTATATATTTAAAACAGTAATGAAACAGGCAAAGCCTAAAGATATGCAACAATAATTATAAATATAAAATAATATAACTTAACGAAAAATTTTGTGCAAATGAGAAGCAAACAAAAGAAAACAAAACAAAAGTAAACAACAAAAATTTGCCTTAATATGAAAACAAATTAATGAGTGTAATAACACAAATTTAGACTTAATTTTCACTTAAATTAAAAAAGCACGGATTTTTCAATTACATACACTTGTAGATCTTTCAGCGAAGAATAATGTAATAACACACTGATAATAATAGAAAATGTAAAATTCACGAAAAATAATATTAATTTAATATAAACTTCACATAAGTAAAATGACACGTCCGACAATAAAGAGGGTTGCCAACTATGATTATATAGAAATAAAAGAAGATAAAGTCATAATGAACAGAGAGATCATTGAAGTTTGTAACAACGCAAATATCTTCTGCTTTTGCATTGTTCATATAACAGCAGCCTACTTTCCACAGCCACACACAACCAACCAAACCATCATTAAACATGTACAACCAACCACACATTAATAATAGCAGCCTACTCTCCACAGCCATATACATGCAACCACACATCATATTAAACATCAATAGCAGCCTATAATGTATTAATAGAACCATAATGTGTTATGAATTTTACATTATATTCAAACCATGACTTATAATTCTCACTTAGTTAGAATAATAATTTGGATAAGAAGGCGAAGTTGAGCTGAGTAAAGGATGAAAAGTTTCGATACGAAACATTATGGGCACACATTACTTAAAAGTAAATTATCCATTTTTAAAAGACGATCGGTACCGGTTGTCATAAATTTTACTCCAGCGGCTTAACGGCTGTCTGCTCCCGATTACTCCAGCGGCTTAACGGCTGTCTGCTCCCGATTACTCCAGCGGCTTAACGGCTGTCTGCTCCCGATTACTCCAGTGGCTTAACGGCTGTCTTCTCCCTATTACTCCAGCGGCTTAACGGCTGTCTGCTCCCGATTACTCCAGTGGCTTAACGGCTGTCTTCTCCCTATTACTCCAGCGGCTTAACGGCTGTCTGATCCCGATTACTCCAGCGGATTAACGGCTGTCTGCTCCCGATTACTCCAGCGGCTTAACGGCTGTCTGCTCCCGATTACTCCAGCGGCTTAACGGCTGTCTGCTCCCGATTAGTCCAGCGGCTTAACGGCTGTCTGCTCCCGATTACTTCAGCGGCTTAACGGCTGTCTGCTCCCGATTACTCCAGCGGCTTAACGGCTGTCTGCTCCAGATTACTCCAGCGGCTTAACGGCTGTCTGCTCCTGATTACTCCAGCGGCTTAAATTCTGTCTGCTCCCGATTACTCCAGCGGCTTAACGGCTGTCTGCTCCCGATTACTCCAGCGGCTTAACAGCTGTCTGCTCCCGATTACTCCAGCGGCTTAACGGCTGTCTGCTCCCGATTACTCCAGCGGCTTAACGGCTGTCTGCTCCCGATTACTCCAGCGGCTTAACAGCTGTCTGCTCCCGATTACCATCGATCCTGCCGAAGTTGTGGCTGCCGACGATTTAATCACCATCGCCGACAGGTTTACAGTCATCGTCTACCAACCGATCGATCCTGCCGAAGCTGTTGTTGCCGACGGGTTAGGCACCAGCACCGACGAATTTATTGCCGTCGCCTGCCGAACGATCGATTCGGCCGAAGATATTGCTATCGACAACTGAGCCGCCATCACCGACAGGTCTACAGTCGTCGCCTGCCGACCGATCGATCCAACCGAAGTTATTGCTGCCGACGATTTAACCACTATCACCGACAGGTCTACAGTCGTCGCCTGTCGAACGATCGATCCCGCCGAAGCTGTTGTTGCCGACAGCTTAGCCACCAGCACCGACGAATCGATTGCCGTCAGCTCTATCGGCAACCGATATTGCCGAAGCCAGCACCGCCAGCTACCGAATCACCAATATTGCCGAAGCTGTCACTACCGCTCACCGAGCAGCCTATATTGCCGAAGCTATTGCCGCCGCTTACTCCACTAGCAATTTTGCCGACGATCACCCGTATCTTCAACGACTATTGTCATTTGTGTTAACTATATATATATATATATATATATATATATATATACTTTGAATAAAGTTATTTAATAGCCCGAAGAGGGACAAGAATTAACGTATTCCTTTGCATAAGGTTTGAGGGTCCTTAAACTGACCCTGGACACGCCTGATTTACCCCAGCCATAGTTTAAAATCCCGTTACAAATGGCGCCCGAGCAGGGACCTATGTTGGCGATGTAAGGCACACGGGCACAAACGTGGGGATTGCCAAAATGACCCTAAGCGGTTTTGCTGCTCTGCGGACGCGACGACATCGTCACCCGAGACTGTCACTGCCATCAAACATGTCCCACCCCCCCCACCGAACAAGACGGTCGCTACTACCTACGCGTATGCATTCACGGCCACACTGTTCACGCCTTAGTCGATACAGGCGCCCCTGCACGTACATATGCCGAGCCATCGGGGAACAGTTAGACAAGTTAAACGTGCCCAAAACAAAAGGCAGGGGAACGGTTCAGATGGCCGACCAATCCCTCGTACCACGTTCGAATACCTACACCGAACAGCTTGAGTACGACGGAAGAAGGGTAACGTTGCCAATGTCGGTGATCCCCACCCTAGCCGAACCCATTATACTGGGTATGGACGTGCTCAGGCTGTTCAATATAGAAATATTCCTAAAGGGGGCCTCCTTACCAATACCGGCAAACCCAACCACCCGCTCCCAGGAGCCCATCCACTCCGTCACCGAGCGGCAATTCCTAACCCCCGAAGAAAACGACGAACTAGCACAGTTAATACAAGAGCAAAAAGAAAGGTTCGCCCAAATCCGAGGGATGTGTACCATCGCCAAGCACGAGATTCGCCTCCGACACAAAATACCCATAAAACAGAGGTACATGCCTAGAAACCCAGCTATGATGAAGATAATCAACGAGGAGATCGACAAACTACTAACCGAAGGTAGGGTGGAACCCTCACGAAGCCCCTATAGCTCACCCATAGTTCTGGCCTGGAAAAAACAAGGCGGATGGCGAATGTGTATCGACTACCGACAACTAAACGCTGCTAGCGAGCTCGATGCTTACCCCCTACCACAAATCAACGCCACGCTGTACCAACTTCGCGAGGCTAAATTTATCTCGTCCTTAGACCTAAAGAACGGTTACTGGCAGATACCATTGGAAGACTCGTCTAAACCATCCACAGCATTCACTGTTCCAGGGCGGGGTCTTTTCCAGTGGAAGGTTATGCCCTTCGGGCTCCACTCGGCCCCGGCTTCATTCCAGCGGACCCTAGATAAAATCATCGGCCTCGACCTGTATCCTCGAGTGTTCGTGTACCTGGACGACATAATCATACTGGGGAAGACTTTCAAAGAGCATATCCATTTACTAAAAACTGTCCTCCGTCGACTGCAAGATGCCCGGATGGTGGTGAATTTTGACAAGTGTGATTTCGTCCGCACCAGCGTTCGTTACCTGGGCCATGTGGTAACCCCAGAAGGAATAAGTACCGATCCCGAAAAGATAGTGGCGATGAAAAATCTCCCCGTCCCTACCAATTTAAAAGAACTAAGGCGCGTGCTGGGTGTCGCCTCATGGTATCGCCATTTCGTTCCCTGTTTCTCAACCCTAGTGGCACCCCTGAACAAATTGCTTAAAAAAAAGATAAGGTGGCACTGGGGAGAAGAACAAGAGGCAGCATTCCAAAAACTGAAAGACACACTCACCAGAGCCCCCATACTCGGATGCCCGGATTTCGAACACCCATTCTTCCTTCAAACCGACGCCAGCCAAGAAGGCCTAGGAGCGGTACTCTTTCAAAGACCCTCCGGAGTTGAATCCGTCATCGCCTATGCCAGTCGCACCTTAACCGATCTCGAAAGGAAGTATTCAACGACCGAACAGGAGTGTCTCGCAATCATTTGGGGTATCCGCAAGATGAGAGCATATCTAGAAGGCTATAAATTTACCGTAATAACGGATCATCAATCTTTAAAATGGTTACATTCACTACAAAATCATTCGGGCCGCTTAGCTAGATGGGCTCTGGAACTTCAGCAGTACGACTTCAACATCGAATACCGGAAGGGGAGTCTCAATATTGTAGCCGACGCGCTCTCGCGAGCCCCAATGCCAAAAACCGAAAATGATACGCTCCTAGCCATATCCATTTCCGACTGGTATGATCGGATGCTAACGCTCGCCACCACTGAGCCCGCCAAACATCCAGATCTCTCAGTCATTGACGGTCGACTATTTAAGCATATCCCCCGCAAATCATTAATAGGTACGAGGCCCGAGTGGAAACTATGCATCCCTTCCAACCGCCGAGAACGAATCCTGGAAGAAAACCACGACACTCCCTCAGCCGGACACTTCGGCATGTTTAAAACCCTAAGAAGGGTCCAGGAACAATACTATTGGCCAGGGCTACACCGAGATGTCGCGAAATACGTCCGATCTTGTGAAACATGTGCTCGGTATAAACCCGAACAACGCAAGGCAGCCGGACCCATGAACACTATACAAAGTTCAGGCCCCTGGCAAATCGTAGCAGCCGACTTCGTTGGTCCCTTACCCCGCTCCATGAGGGGTAACACGTCATTACTCGTTATCATCGACCTCTTTAGCAAATGGGTAGAATTAGTTCCGACCCGACAAACTTTGGCCCACGACATAGTAAGCAGCCTCAAGGAAAGGGTGATATACCGGTTCGGGTGCCCACGAATATTTCTCTCGGATAATGGAGCACAATTCACAAGCCAGCTGGTAAAGAAATTTTTAGCCGAACACGGTATCGTCCACCATACCACAGCCCCACGAGAACCCGACCGAACGAACAAACCGAGTGGTAAAAACCGTGATTGCTCAACAGACAGGGGCCGACCATCGTCATTGGGACCAACGACTCCCAGAGATAGCATTTGCCATCAACACCGCTGTCAACGAATCAACAAAATTTTCACCAGCCGAACTCGTTTGTGGGCAAAATATCAGAGGTACCAGCCAAACCAAGCTACCGACAGAAGCCCCAGTTGAAAAGGCGAAAACCCGCAACATGACCGAGCTATGGAGGGAAGCACAAAAAACAAGTCGGAGTCAACAAAGCGACAAGCTACGTACTACAATTTGAGGAAAAGAGCGTGGAAGCCCGAAATAGGTACGATAGTTTGGAAAAAAGAACGCCATCTTTCGTCAGCAGCTAACAAATTTGCTCAGAAATTAGCCGAAAATATGCTGGACCCCACACTATCACCCAACATCTGGCATCCAACATATTCGAAGTGGAAAACAGCACGGGACACCGAAAAAAGGTTAACATTCAAGACTTAAAACTATACCATAAGAGACCACCGATAAGCTAAAAAAAAAAAAAGGAAAAAAAAAATTTCACGGTTCAACTAATAAAACGCAATCATTATTCAAACAGCAGCCAAGTAGCTAACATCACATTTTTTTTCTCTAGCCTTTAAAATGGAACGCAAACCAACGCGCCCGGTCAAACCAACCCACAAACGACCAATACAGGCCGACCGCCCCATCCCGTACCGGCCACCGCCCGAAGCCGTACCAAGAAACCGGCCACGCATAACGTCGGTTATACAGGTAAATCCGCCACCTCTAACATACCTCGGCGGACGTACGATCCATACCACCGACACTCCAGGACAGGAGGTTGTTCATGCCATGCGGCCAGTATCAGCAGACACGACCAACCGACCTCGGGAAACTTCGTCCACGCAACCTGCACACCCCACAATGGCAAATATCGAATCACGACCACCACCACCTTCGTACACTGGAAAAAACAAGGTTCGCATTGCACACGCCCCGGCTGTGACCCTTCAACAGGCAGTTTCGTCCCAAAGAAATGGAAGCACCAGTGAGCAACCACCTCTACCAATAGTGGAACCACCCACCGTACCACCTCCACCAAAACCAAGCAATAAACAACCCAAGCCTCACAGTCGTCCTGATCCCAACTACACCGCCGAAGAACTATTTAAGGGGATCAAGGTTAAAAAGCCCGAACGATACATTCGACATCGACAGTTCGTGGTAAAACGGCCCAAAACGCACCCAGTCAAGGTGACCATTTTGACCCGCACCAGGGCAAGCCTAGAGTGCCGAGGACATAGACAAGTGGTGGACATGGTGTCATAGGCAGGTATGGCCTTCGGAATCTGTAGGACAGCATAGTTTATTTCCGTACCCCCTCTTATAAAAGCTGTAGAACAGCACGATTCATTTAGTCAAAGCTGTAGAGCAGCATAATCGTTTTTATATACTTTTCCATTCAAGTTCAAAAAAAACACAAAATACACAAAAAAAGAAACAAAAAAAAAAAGAAACAAAAAAAAAAAAAAAAACAAGAAAAAAAAAAGAAACAAAAAAAAACAAAAAAAAAACAAAAAAAATGGATTAATATTAAAGGGCCGAGCCTTTTCCTTTTCGGAAAAGGTAAAAGTTACCAAACCTTATATTTTGGTAGTGAGGGACCTAGGACCAAAACTCGCCCACCCATAAAAAAAAACCACCTTTACCACATACATCACTCGCAAAAGCATCGTTCCCCGAAGCAGGGGGGGATGTAACAACGCAAATATCTTCTGCTTTTGCATTGTTCATATAACAGCAGCCTACTATCCACAGCCATACACAATCAACCAAACCATCATTAAACATGTACAACCAACCACACATTAATAACAGCAGCCTACTCTCCACAGCCATATACATTCAACCACACATCATATTAAACATCAATAGCAGCCTATAATGTATTAATAGAACCATAATGTGTTATGAATTTTACATTATATTCAAACCATGACTTATAATTCTCACTTAGTTAGAATAATAGTTTGGATAAGAAGGCGAAGCTGAGCTGAGTAGAGGATGAAAAGTTTCGATACGAAACATTGTGGGGACACATTACTTAAAAGTAAACTATCCATTTTTAAAAGACGATCGGTACCGGTTGTCATAAATTTTACTCCAGCGGCTTAACGGATGTCTGCTCCCGATTACTCCAGCGGCTTAACGGCTGTCTGCTCCCGATTACTCCAGCGGCTTAACGGCTGTCTGCTCCCGATTACTCCAGCGGCTTAGCGGCTGTCTGCTCCCGATTACTTCAGCAGCTTAACGGCTGTCTGTTCCCGATTACTCCAGCGGCTTAACGGCTGTCTGCTCCCGATTACTCCAGCGGCTTAACGGCTGTCTGCTCCCGATTACTCCAGCGGCTTAACGGCTGTCTGCTCCCGATTACCATCGATCCTGCCGAAGTTGTGGCTGCCGACAACTGAGCCACCAGCACCAACGAAGTCTGCCAACAACTGAGCCGTCATCACCGACAGGTCCACAGTCGTCGCCTGCCGACCGATCGATCCAGCCGAAGTTATTGCTGCCGAAGCTGTTGTTGCCGACGGCTTAGCCACCAGCACCGACGAAGTTATTGCCGTCGCCTGCCGAACGATCGATTCGGCCGAAGATATTGCTATCGACAACTGAGCCGCCATCACCGGCAGGTCTACCGTCGTCGCCTGCCGACCGATCGATCCAACCGAAGTTATTGCTGCCGACGATTTAACCACCATCACCGACAGGTTTACAGTCATCGTCTACCAACCGATCGATCCTGCCGAAGCTGTTGTTGCCGACGGCTTAGCCACCAGCACTGACGAAGTTATTGCCGTCGCCTGCCGAACGATCGATTCGGCCGAAGATATTGCTATCGACAACTGAGCCGCCATCACCGACAGGTCTACAGTCGTCGCCTGCCGACCGATCGATCCAACCGAATTTATCGCTGCCGACTATTTAACCACCATCACCGACAGGTCTACAGTCGTCGCCTGTCGACCGATCGATCCCGCCGAAGCTGTTGTTGCCGACAGCTTAGCCACCAGCACCGACGTAGTTATTGCCGTCGCCTGCCGATCGATCGATTCGGCCAAAGATATTGCTACCGACAACTGAGCCGCCATCACCGACAGGTCTACAGTCGTCGCCTGCCGACCGATCGATCCAACCGAAGCTATGGCTGCCGACAACTCAACCACCATCACCGACGAATCGATTGCCGTCACCTCCATCGGCAACCCATATTGCCGAAGCCAGCTCCGCCAGCTACCGAATCACCAATATTGCCGAAGCTGTCATTACCGCTCACCGAGCAGCATATATTGCCGAAGCTATTGCCGCCGCTTACTCCACTAGCGATTTTGCCGACGATCACCCGTATCTCCAACGACTATTGTCATTTGTGTTAACTATATATATATATATATATATATATACTTTGAATAAAGTTATTTAATACCCCGAAGAGGGACAAGAATTAACGTATTCCTTTGCATAAGGTTTGAGGGTCCTTAAACTGACCCTGGACACGCCTGATTTACCCCAGTCGTAGTTTAAAACCCCGTTACAAGGTGTATATTTAGATAACACAATAATACCAAGAGATTGTAATAAACATATAAAACTTCTAAATGTGACAAATGATACAGTGAGTATCAGAAATCTTAGAGTGGAGACAATGCCACTGGAAAATTATGAAATTGTCAGAATTAACAGAAGCGCATATAAAGATCATAACTCGTATTCGGATGATAGACTAAAAAAATTATTGAGAATTTTTAATTTAAAAGTACAGACAAGGAAAGTCAAATTGAGCTGGAGAACATTATAGAAAAGTATCAATAAATATTAATTTGGAAGGCAAAAAGGTAACCTCAAATAATTTCTACAAACAAACAATTAATTTAAACGATGATAAACCGGTGTATGTAAAGAATTATTATTTACCTCATGCACAGACTAAAGAGATAGATTCCCAAATACAAAGGTTATTAGATGATGGCGTAATAGAACCATCAGTAAGCCCTTATAATTCTCCTTTATTATTGGTTCCAAAAGGGGAATACACCGATATTAAAACATGGAGACTAGTAGTAGATTTCAGAAAATTAAATGACAAAGTCGTCAATGATAAATTTCCATTGACAAGATTAGACGAATAGACAAACTAGGTAGAGTGAAATATTTTTCAACGTTGGCTATAACAAGCTCATTCCATCAGATAGAATTAGATAAAAATTCACGTCCTTATACTGCTTTTTCAGCAACAAATGGTCATTATCAGTATACAAGACTACCGTTTGGTTTAAAAATATCATTAAATAGTTTTCAACAAATGTTGACAATATAAGTTGATATAAGTTGATGATATAATTATTTCCGGATGCAGCTTGAAGCATCACAGTGCAAACTAAGTGAAAGTTTTGGATAGATTGACCAAATATAATCAAAATTATTTGCTAGTAAATGTTGTTTTCTGAAACCTGAAGTTGTATATCTTGGTCACTTAATAACTTCAGAGGGTATAAAACCAGACCCTGATAAATATAATGCGATACATAAGTATCCTGTACCTAAAAACGCCGATGACGTGAGAAGATTCATTGCGTTCTGTAACTACTACAAAGATTTATTGAAAATTTTGCGAACATAGCAAGTTGCTTAAATGAATTACTGAAAAAGGGAATGAAATTTGAATGGACAGAAAAACGTCAATCTGCTTTTGATACATTAAAACAGAAACAAACCATATATCTTGACGGCCGATGCATCAGCTTTTGCACTTGGAGCGGTTTTGTCGCAAGGGGAAATTGCCGAAGATATGCCAATATCATACGCAAGTCTTTGAATAAGCATGAAAGAAATAAACCAGTAATAGAAAAGGCATTACTTGGTGTACATTGGGGCATACAATTTTTTTGACCCTATTTGTATGGTAGAAAATTTATAGTGGTGACTGACCACAGGCCACTGGTTGCTTTGTTTTCACATAGTAACCCAAGCTCAAAATTGAAAAGAATAAGTTTGGAATTGTCAGATTATGATTTTGATATAGAGTATAAAAAAGGAAAGGACAATACTAATGCAGACGCACTTTCCAGAATCGATCTGGGCTCTAACATACTAAAAACAAGTATGAAAATTATAGTCGGTCTACACCGACCATACGATACCCTATACCATGGCTTAAAAACCCTATCTCTTCGCTCCAACTAACTGGATATAGAAAATAAGCAAAAACCAAATTTGAGTGGCATTGTTATTAATTTTTTTGGCTGTAGATATGAAAAAGTTTATATCGGATGCTATATTTATGTGTGGACCAGGTCAAAAAATTAACCGATTTTGATCATATTTGGTAAAGTCACTTATATTTTGAAAAAATATACACAAACCAAATTTGAGAAAAATCTGTGCCATATTTTTTTTTTTTTTGATAGATTTAAGTGAAGATCGGGAAGCAGCTCTATATGGGGCCTATGACTAAGAATTATCCAATAGGGATTATTTTTGGACTACTGATTAATGGATACAATAAACACATACAAACCCAATTTTACTAAGATCTGTATGATAATTTGGATCTTATGGCAATTTATGTCGATTTCATAGGGGTCATTTGTATGGGGACTAGATATGAACATGGACCGATTTTCACCAATTTCAACAGCGTTCATCCTATGGCTGATAAAAGATTATGTACCAAATTTCATCGAAATATATTCATGTTTGCGACCTGTAGTTTGATTACAAAGTTTACATGGACACACAGACGGACGGACATCGTTAAGACGACTCAGAAAGTGGTTCTGAGCCGATCGGTATAATAAAAGGTAGTAGTAATAAAAGTAGTAGTTACAAACAGCACCACAAAGTCATTATACCCAAACCAGATAGTGGTAAAGGGTATAACAATGATCGATGAATCCATAAGAAAAGCATTGGTGATTACAAGAGGCATGAAAAATAAGGAAATGAATAGAAAAGCAAATGATAAAATTATAGAAACAAGTGGTAAAGCTAAAGGTGAGGAAAAATAAATGTGACAGCCGACACGGAGAATGATCAATCGTGATATGGGACTCTACATCAATAAATGACATAAAGCGCGCAAAGAGGATAAAGTTTAAAATAGACACAAGGTGCACAACACAAATAAAGATTGAAGACAATAACGGTCTCAATGAAATTGCCATAAGATGTAGCGATAATCCATACTATTTAGATAATATATTGGAGAAACTACCATCGGTTTTAGAGAAGTTGAATTACAAAGGATACACGTTGACAATAATTATTCACCTTTCTAACTGATTTTTGGAAATTTACCGAACTTTCCAAGTGATGAAATAATACAGAACAAAGATAGGATACACAATTTTGAAAATTATGCTAATGAATTGAAAATTAGATTAAAATATTCTTTGGATAATGCAAGAAATATGATAGAAAAAATAAAAAATGAAAAGAACGGAAAATTCTTTAGCTGATAAAAATAGCATAGAACTAGAAATAGGGGATTTAGTATTAGTGAGAGTAGGGAACAGAAAAAAGAGTGAACCACCTTACGATGGACCCTATGAAATTATAGATATAAAAAATTTTAATGCAGACTTGAAATTTAAAGACAAAATAAAAACTGTACATAAAAATTTACTAAAGAATATAATTTAAGAATATAAAATAAATTGTAAACAATATCAACATAAAATTACATTGTAGACAATAAGTACAAGGAAAGGGAAATAAATGTATATAAATATACGTAAGCAAAAAAAAAAAAATTAAATTATTTTAGGGATATATGAATAAGCCAATAAAAGCAATTCAAATATAACAAAACAAAATATGTTTACCATGTAACAGAAAACCAAACAAAAATTAAACAAAATTTAAGAAAAAAATTTTTAATAATAACAAATCGTAAAATAATATTACAAAATATTTTATTATTAAATCATAAAAATCCCATAATCATGTAAAAAAATTATAAGATTTTTCTTTAGAATGAGGGTGTCTGTCGTATATGTAGCGCAAGTTAAGTTCTCCCCAATTTGGGGAAAGAAAACACTTATCCTTTTCCTTTTTTCCTTTTTGATAATTTTATTTTTAACAATTAAATTTATATCTTTCTTTCACAAATTTTTAGTTATTTTTCTTTAGGGATTTTTTTAACAACACTTCTTGACCTCCAAATTCAAACTGTACTACTTCGGCATTTTACCCAATATATATATCAATCAGTCGATACTGATTGTATGGGTCAATATTGCTGACTCCACAAATCAAAGCAATGTGCCAAGAGTTTGTATATATTCCAATTCATATTGCTTCCGTATTAAAGCAATTGTATGGAGTTTCAATGTGTCAGCGTATTTAGCTTAACAAAACACAATGTATTAGTTTTTATATGCTGCAACATTATATAATATCCTGGCACATTGCTTTCGCATTGAAAACAATTAAATATTAAGTGTGCCAGTGTACTTGGTCACATTGTGTAAACAGAAGAATTACTTGGAATTTTAATGTGTCAAGCACTGTGTCACACTGCATGTATGTGGGTAAATATGGAATAAACTAAATTATTTGGACGTTCAAATAGGACAGTCGCATAGCAAGCTGACGATAAATAATTTTGTGTTGTTTAGTTTAAAATGCAAAGTTTTGTGTTAATATGTTACAGAAAATTATGTTCGTATATATGTGTATATTTATGTGTATCATGTATGAATTGGTGGTTGGAATTGTGACGACGTAACTCCTCCCTCCTTAGAATAAAGCGACGGCCACAAAGAATTTGTTAGGATAGGAGCTGCAATTGGTGTTGTGGTTGTATATATTGTATTTCTTCTTGATGATAGTATTGCTATTATTAGTATCAGGATCAATAATGTTGACAATGATGTATATATTGATCCCATATGAATGATGGCGCTTTATTTCAAGTTGGTGAGATTTTTTAAATTATCCATTCCTAGTTGTTGCAATGTCATCAGTGTTGTCATATTAAATGTTGAGTTTTCTTTCACTGTGACGTTGATGTGTGGGACTAGATTGGCGTTGTCCCAGAATAGTTCTGTCTGATCGGTGTAGATAACGTTGTTGAATCTATTGAAGACAATTAACCCTGTACCTTCTATAGCCATCGGATTACTTGTTCTGCAATTAGACACTATAAATAAATATGGAATATTTTTAAATATTATACGTTTATTTTCGATTTGCAAAATTTTTGTGATTTTTCCCAACTCTAATAAGTCGCAATTCGCTGTTTCGCCGTTGAAGAGTGGTCCCATGCACTTTGAGTCTCTTAATAGTTCTTCATTGGTTGATTCACAATAGAAGATGCCTTCAATTCGGGGACAAATGCTACTAAGTTTGTGTAATTTATGTGTGTTATATAGGATGTATGGTGGAGTTATTATTTCTTTAGTATTATTTATTGGTAATGGAACGATGTGATATAGGTTAAATTTTTCCTTGTTATAATTGGTATCTTAAAATTAAATATGAATTTCGTATTATTATAATAAGATTGCAATTCGAGCAATTCATAGATATGTTCCTCTGAATTCAAGTGAATTTCATATTCAGTGAAATTCATTGAGCCTAAGGAATTGTCATATTACATGACGCCTTGGGAAATAATCATATTCCATGATTTTTCTTATTTTAGCAAGTTCTTCAGTATTCAGAATATACTGAGAGATAATATTTAGTTTTGCGAGAATAATCGCTTCGCCGATATTTGTTATATGGTTGTATAAAAGATCAATATTTTAATTTATTCTGTTCAAATATTGCATTTCTGAAACATCTTTCAGATTTCTATTAATTTTATCCGAATTAGTTTAAAACTTTCTCATTATTATTCTTTGTTCATTGTTTATATGGTCCGTTACATTTTGGAACCTGTCAATTATTTTCATATTTAGGGTTTCCTGTCCCTCATCATCCTGCATGATAGACTGTTTTCATTATGAATTTCTCTCATCTGATCATTTAACCTCTTAGCATCATTTGCATCCATATTTCCCGTTATGAATTTAATTGCTGAAGCGAGTCCATTGATAAGTCCCCTTTTTGACCGTCTAAATGGTAGAAGAGAATTAAGTCTATTCCTAAGTTGGATCATTTTAAGTTTTGATATTAATAGGAGGTCTTTTGTCTGATCGTCTTGTCGGTTTTCTTCTATTGAGGTGATACTTTTCCCTATGATTTCCGTACTAGAAACATATTCTTCCAGGTCAACAATGTGTATTAGATCTCTATAACTTTTCTTAAGTCTGGCAGGTCCTAGATCGAATTTCATAATTTGTTGGCGTTGATTTCCCTATCTTCAGTTATAATTTGCTGTTCCTGGTCATTGGTCCCAATCTTAATGCGACTTAAAGCATCAGCATTAGTGTTAGCTTCCCCTTTTTTTATAAATTATTTGGTAGTCGAATTTTTCTAATTTCAATCGCCACCTTATTAGTTTCGAATTTGGTTCATTTAAAATCATTAGCCATACTAGGGGTCTATGGTCAGTTACAATCTAAGATCTATGACCGAAGTGGTATGGTCTAAAGTATTTTGTTGCCCAAACAATCACTAGTAATGCTTTCTCAATCGTTGAATAGTTTAGCTCAGTGTCCGACAATGTTCTACTAGCTAAGCAAATTGGTCTATCACATCCTATTGTCCCCTGTGATAGTACTGCCCCTAGTGCTACATTACTAGCATCCGTAGTAAAAATAAAGGGTCTCGTAAAGTCGGGGTATTGAAGGATTGGGTCGTTTATCAAAATTTGTTTTCCGCCTTCAAAAGCTTTTATGTCATCATCTGTTAGTATAATTGACCTTCCTTTTTTCAAGCGTGTTGTCATTGGTTTAACTATTTTCGCAAAGTCTTTAATAAATTTCCTATAATATCCCAAGAGTCCAAGAAATTACTTGAATTCATCCCTCTGTGGTGACAACATAGCCTAAGAATGAAATCTCTTTCTTCAAGAAGTCTGATTTGTCTATCTGAACTTTGAAGTTGGCCTTTCGAAGTTTATCGAAAACTTTAATATTTAATATGTGTTCATCCAGGGATTTTGAATATATTATTATGTCGTCCAGATAAACCAAGCAATTATTTCCTATTAGTTCCCTTAGTACGTTATCCATGACACGTTGAAATGTTGATGTGGCATTTTTCAGCCCAAACGGCATCCGTACATATTCATAATGGCCATTGTCGACCGTAAAAGCGGTTTTAGGGACGTCATTTGGGTCCATTTCAATTTGGTGAAAACCACTTGCTAAATCTAGGGTCGAAAAGTACATACATCTTCCTAGTTTGTCCAAAATATCTGTTATATTTGGTAAATGGTACCTATCTGATATTGTCTTTTCATTCAATTTGCTATAATCAATTACCAATCGCCATTTACGATTTCCGCTAGAATCCAACTTTTTTGAAACAACCCAAACGGGTGCACTCCAAGGGGAATAACTCGGTCTAATAATACCTTGTGAAAGCATTTCATGTATTTGCCTGTTAACTTCATCCTTATGTACATATGGGTACCTATATGATTTCGTATAGATTGATATATCGTCTTTCGTCGGGATTGAATATTTCACACGATTTGTAAGAGTTAAATTATGTCCTTCTTCAAAAAATATGTCCCTGTATTCGCGTAAAAGCTTTGAAATTGCTTTGATTTCTAAAGGGTTCAGGTGACCAGGTCGTAGTTTATCTTCAATGCTCCATGTCGAGTACGTCTGTACATATGTCTATATTGTTTATCTCAACATAATCTCGAGAATTGTAAATCTCTACCTGTAGTGGGTCTTCCAATAAGAGGACAAGTCCTTCATCTGAAGTCTTAACAACTTCCATATAACTGACCCAATTATTCACTTGATAAAGTCCATCTTGAACGAATAGGTGTGTTCGTTTATTTTTGTCTCATGTAATTCTCTTTCTCCGTGATATATGTATGTTTACTGGTAAGTCTACAATATTCCTAGATTTTGGTGAAGGTTTACGTCTATATAACCCTTTGGTTCGTCGAAGCAGGTACTCGAAAATTTGGTTCGTCCATTATATTAGTTATCTCATCTTGATACCTATCTAGATTTTGAAATTCATGCATATGTTATATTGATCCGCTTGGTGATTCAATTATATTGTTAATTTCCATTCTTGAGCTAGAGGTCCTGTTGGTTCTCATGCTTGGTGAGGTCTTGAAATGATTTCTAAAACGAGAATATATCGTATTAGTGTCCATTGGTTCGGGCCAGTGTACGAAGGTTGTGTGGGTTTAGTATAGGGTTGTCCGTCAAATGTTCTATAAGTCTGTTTATCAAATGGCCTAAAGTTTGAATAATTATTTGAAGGTCTGGAGTTATTGTTCTGATTTTGTCCATTCCTATCAGTTGTCCATGGTGTCCCACCATAGGGGTAAAAATTCCGTCCGAGGTATGGTTTCCTATAAAAATTCGATTGTCCTTGGTAATTACCGTTCTGTCTATTTTTACTTTGTTCGTAATATATGTTCTGTTCCTTGATGCAGAAGGATAATGCCATAGCCAAGGTTTCTGGCCTCATTGCTCTCACTGATGAACCCAATGGTTCCCTGAGGTTCGTCAGAAATGAATTGAGGCACATTTTTTGGTCGTGTTCGTGAACTAATACATTATTGCAAAGTGTTGATTGTATTTCAATCACCTGTAAAAACTTTCAACTGTTTTATTGTCCTGTCTAATATTATGAAGATCTCTTATTAGTGATGTTTCCGTTCCTTTATCTGAATAACGAAGTATCAAATTGTTCTTTATGTCATCCCAATTAAGGGAGTGCCGTTCATGTTCAATTCCTCATTTGCTTTTTCTACTACTTTGTTCCAAACAGCCCTTAGTAATATCTGACCGTAAGGTGTATTAGCGGCCCCTCTTATGTGTAGAAGAATTTCTTCCACATTGTTAATAAATTCGTATAAAAGTTTAGTATTGCCATCGAATTTTGGCAAATCCTTGATAGCGTCTGGAATTCTAAGGGAATTAAAACAATCATTATGTCCGCCAATAGAGGAGGTATTTGGATTTGGTGCCAAATAGGCCGAACCTGATGCTTCCTGGGAATTATTCATAATTAATTGCAGGTCTTCTGGAATTTCTTCCAATGATCTGCTTTTGAATAGTTTGGAATAAGGAGAAAATCTTTTTGTAATCCTTACCATTAAAGGAGTCAGAAAAACCCTAATATTTTAATTATTTCACAAGTTTATTGTATAATTTATCATATATTTTGAATGCAAAAATGATTTCGTTCAGAATAAAAAAAATATATATATATTATTTCCTTCTTTCTTTTATTTCTGTTTCGATTCGTTTCATAAAATTCAAATCTATTATCTTTTCCTTCTTTTTTTCTTTTTAAATTTTACAACACTTATGAGTATTATTTTGAAAATGAATGTGTTCTGTGTGTTTAGAATTTTTATTTGTAGACTTACATTGTCCCCAAAATTATGATGCGCATCCTGGTTCCTTTGCTATTGTCGTCTCTTGTGGATTCCTTTGTGAAACAAGCACCGTTGATTGCGCCAGTTATGTTCTCCCCAATTTGGGGAAAGAAAACACTTATCCTTTTCCTTTTTTCCTTTTTTATAATTTTATTTTTAACAATTAAATTGATATCTTTCTTTCACAAATTTTTAGTTATTTTTCCTTAGGGATTTTTTAACAACACTTCTTGACGTCCAAATTCAAACTGTACTACTTTGGCATTTTACCCAAGATATATATCAATCAGTCGGTACTGATTGTATGGGTCAATATTGCTGACTCCACAAATCAAAGCAATGTGCCAAGAGTGTGTGCCGCAACAATGTACATATTCCAATAAATATTGCCTCCGTATTGAAAGCAATTGTATGAAGTTTCAGTGTGTCAGCGTATTCCCAATATTGATCGTATCGATCAATATGGTTTAGCTTAACAAAACACAATTTATTATTTTTCATATGCTGCAACATTGTATAATATTCTGGCATATTGCTTCCGCATTGAAAGCAATTAAAAATTAAGTGTGTCAGTCTACTTGGTCACATTTTGTAAACAGAAGAATTACTTGGAATTTTAATGTGTCAAGCACTCTGTCACACTGTATGTATGCGGGTAAATATGGAATAAACAAAATTATTTGGACGTTCAAATAGGTCAGTTGTATAGCAAGCTGACGATAAATAATTTTGTGTTATTATTATTTATTTCTTTATTAATTTCCTGTACAACAAGACATGTCTTATAATTAAAGTACAGGATTTTCATCGTTCAAAAATTCGTCACAAAATTAAAATACAATAAAAATAAAGTAAAATAAATACAAGAAATTATTAATATATAATATTTAATATTTATGTTTATAATGCAAAGTTTTGTGTTAATGTGTTACAGAAAATTATGTTTGTATATTTGTGTATATTTATGTGTATCATGTATGAATTGATGGTTGGAATTGTGGTGACGTAACTCGCATTTACTTATTCATGTATCTATGCAAGCACATGAAGTGCCCATAACAACAAATCGATCAAAACAAGCTAACCTACATATGCACACACCTACATTTGGATAGCGACAAAGATAAATGAAATGAAAAAGTGTCAAGTGGATACTTGGGGTAGGTCACAAACGGTTGTTGACAAATGACTCAGTATGTTTGTTGACTGAGTGGGTTATTGTACAAAGCAATGACATCGAATAGAGTTGGTTGATCGATAAGTAGAGCAACTAGATTTGATTTCATGTGCCCACTATATTGAATACACATTCCAGCGTGTTGTATTCGGTTTGCACTTTAACCATTACAATTCCACTCGTTATTTGGAATTGTAATCATGTATGAAATTTTGAGTAATTATTAAATACAAAGAAACCACCCTATTTTCATGATCGCCTAATACAAATGGTCATAGGTATTATTGGAATTATTATAAATGGGAACATGTATTGATTAAAGAGAATTAATTTTAGTTATAGAGTGACTTTTACAAATCACTCATTTTCTTCATTTAATTATTTACAACTTTAATATATAAGCAAGAACATTGTCAATAAAGATGAGAGTTCTATTTGACAGTTTGGATAAAGAGGTTCTATTAAGAACAATTCTTGCCCAAACATATGTATCTACAATACTTAGTTTAAAAATTAAATAAAAGTGTTGTTTTCATTTAGACAAAGAAGATACGAATCATGTGGTAACCCTGCCTGAATAAATTAGTCAGCTCCCATACATGAATATCCTGCCAGGATAACAACACCATTTCATCTTACCTTTGGTTATTTATGATATTTTTTATAAGAATTATTAAAATATATTGTTTACAAAATGAATTTTTGTAGGAAATCATTTACATTTCAAAAAAAAAAAATAAAAAAATGTTGAAACAAAACAGAAGTATTTCAGTAAAAATTACCACTTATGTAATTGATTTTTAGATTCATTTGAGAAAATATTCGTTTTGCCGATGGCAAAATATAATTTTTAAAATATTAAAAAAATATTAAAATAATAACAGACCTGAATAATAAAACATACTATGTGATATACTACAGAAATCTTAAACAATTTTATCAACATTTTTCTATCCAGATTGTAAAATTTTCCTACCAAATATCTACAAAACTAATTAAATTTATTAAAAATTTAAATATATTTATATAATAATTTAATGATCAGAATTTTAAATAAAGAACACAATTATGAAAAATTCTTTATTTTAATTTTTATTACATATTTTGTAATAGTTTAAGTTAAAGTTCTTCATATAAATTTCATCAATTCTCATAGTTTGTTGAAAAAATTCATGATGAAATGATTACAATTGATATGTGTAGAGTGCGAATTGGGTATAATAAACCAATTTATATTGGTTTTTTTTCAGTTTTAGAGAAATTAAAAATGGAAAATGTATGATTTTCATCATCATTTCATGAAACCTAAATATCCAACCAACGTTAATATAAATTAAATGGGTACTGATTCTTTAATTTATAATATTAAAACAATTGATCGTATTCAATAAGAACAAGTAAGAAAATTATAGTCGGTCTATGCGTTTAGAGGCCTAACTAACTGGATATAGAAAATAAGCATAAACCAAATTTGAGTGGGATTTTTATTAATTTTTTTGGCTGCAGATATGAAAACGTTCATATCGGATGCTAAATCTATATGGGGACTTGGTTCAAAAATGGACCGATACTGATCATGTTTGGTAAAGTCTCTTGTATTTTGCAAAAATTTATACAAACCAAATTTGAGAAGAATCAGTGCAATATTTTTGTTTTTTGATAGATTTAAGTGAAGATGGGGAAGCAGCTCTATATGGGGCCTATGACTAAGAGTTGTCCCATAGGGACCATTTTTGGACTACTCATTAATGGATGTAATAAACGCATACAAACCCAATTTGAGTATGATCTTTATGGCAATTTGGATCTTATGGCAATTTATGTCGATTTCATAGGGGTCCTTTGTAAGGGGGCTAGGTCTGAAGATGGACCAATTCTCACCGATTTCAATAGCGTTCATCCTATGGCCAATAGAAGCTTATATACAAAATTTCATCAAAATATATTCAGCAAGCCGATAGCCTAAGTTGCTAGTGCTTTAACTTTAAGATTTATTATAATTTGAATTGTAATAAATATCTAATAAATAAATAAATAAATAAATAAATAATAAATATTCATATTTGCGACCTGCAGTTTCATTACAAGGTTTACATGGACACACAGACGGACGGACGGACGGACATCGTTAAATCGAATCAGATAGTGATTCTGATTCGATCGGTATAATAAAAGATGGGTCTAGGTCAAATATTTTTGGTAGTTACAAACAGCAGCACAAAGTCATTATACCCAAACCACATAGTGGTATAGGGTATAAAAATAATTCAAATGCTTACTGTTTCTAATCTGATAGTTTCTTCTACAAAACAAATCTCTTAAATTCACCAAAGCATAATAAAATATTAAAAAATTTTACATTAAGAAAATTTTAAATACTTTCAAGTGACTAATAATATGAAAATTTTTCTATAAAAATCAATTTTATAGTTCTTCTTACATCGAAAACGTTGAAAAACTTACCAAAGTTTCTTAAAATCTTGAAATAATTAGCTCATTTATAATTAAAATCTAGTTATTATGAAAAAAAGTTTCTTTTTTAAAAAAAAAAGAAACTTTGAAAATTTACTAAAGAACGGTAAATTTTTAAGAAAATTTACTAAGGAAATAGTGCGTTTGCATCTGAGGAATATCTAGTAGATTACCATTGAAATCTTATTGAAAATCTATACCGTTTACGTCTAACTTTTTTGACATTTTGCCAGATTTTGTTTCAACAACAATAAACAGCTGATTAAAATAAAACATATAAACTAGAAATACCAAAAATATTCAAAACAATATTATACATGGAAAATGCTAAAAAGAAACAGTTTTTAATATTATATAATACAAAAATAAAAAAAGCTAAAGCTAAAATAGAAATTTTGCGAAAAAACAACACCAGCATTTATTAAATGTATTGTTTGAACTGCAAAAACAAATGCAGTTTCCACAATTATTGTATAGCAGATTGGAATGGGCACATGTAAGTATAAAAAGTTAAAACTTTTCAATTACTAAATATTTGTTTATCATAGATTCGTCACGGTTCGTTTTGGGAGCGAGACGTTCCTCTGATGACGGAAAAAAATTTCATGGAAGACTTTAGGATGAGCCGGCAAACATTTCAGTTGCTTTGTTCAAAGTTGACTCAAATGAAAAAAATCGAAACAAAGTTTAGGAAATGCATCCCCCTTCAAAAACGAGTTGCCATTGCCCTTTACTGCCTGAAGTCATCGTCCGAATATGCGTCCATAGCCCACATGTTTGGAGTATCGAAAGCAAGTGTATGCCTCATTGTGCAAAACTTTTGTATCGAGGCCTGGAGAGCGCTTTCTGAGGAATATTTGGCCCGAAATTTTATCAATGATGCAAAGATAAAGGAATGTGTTGACGGGTTTAAGAAACTTGGATTTCCGCAGTGTTTTGGTGCAATAGGTATATTATCGAAACTTTGATGACTGACATTAATTTAAAGATTTTGTGTTAAATTTTTGCTTTTTTTCTTGTTTTACTTCTGTAGATGGATGTCATTTTGAAGTTCATCCGCCTTTTTCTGAGACTTGTGACTATTACAATTATAAGGGTTGGTACTCAACTGTTTTGCTTGCTGTGGTTGACTACAGATATAGATTTTTATATATCAACGTCGGATGTCCAGGTCGATGTAATGATTCCACTATATTTGAGAGGTCTTTATTTAGAAAAAAGTTGGAGGACCCTATATTTCAGCAGCAAGCTGCAATTTACGACGGGGTAAAAGTTCCAGTTTTGTTAATGGGCGATTCTGCATTTCGGTTATCTGAATGCATGATGAAACCTTATCCTTTTCATGCAAATACATCCGAAAAACAAAAAAAGTTTAACTACACTTTATCAAAATGTCGCAGAGTGGTCGAAAATGCTTTTGGGCATTTAAAAGCTAGATTTCGCCGTCTTGGAAAAGGTATAGATAACAAAATTGATAACGTAAATAATTTAATAAAATGTTGTTGTGTTCTACACAACTTTTTAAACAACCATAATGAGGTTATCAATGATACCTGGTAAAGTAATACCCCTGATAATGACACCACTGGAGACCAACCAAATAGCGAAGAGTTTACTTACGACTACAACCCTAAAGGAGAAGAAATAAGGAACGCTATTGCAAACTTTTTAATTAAATAGTTTTATTTGAACCAAAAATAAAAAAGTAAAATCTGTTGTAATAATAAAAAATATGTTTATTTTTGTTTGTTAGATTTAGTCATTTTTCAGACATATTGCAATTATTGCAAATTTTAATTTTGTTTAAATGGTGCGTGGTAAAGAAGAAGAAAGCATATATTTCAAAAATTCATAACTGCACTTGTATTCTTAATCGGACCGGTTTCTGGCATTTCAGCCTTCATCAGCGATTTATTGAACATTATGATAATTGTTATGTTTTAATTGAATAGATTTTTTCTATATGAAAATTTTTTCTACTTAAGGCGGCCGTGAGGTTTTGAACCATGAACCTTCACATACACTCGTACTTGCACTTTTTGGTCAGCGCTTTAACACACTCACCTAAAGTCAGGCCTACGAGCAGTGTGGTTAGATTCAGTTTCGTACCATACAGCTTTACTTTGTATTAATTTCAGAAGATACAACTCTGTCCAAACAAACAATCGTTATTTTTGAATTTTGAATATTTTTTGCATTTATACTTCTAATTTCCACTATTCTCAGTTTTCGTAAGAGTTGTCATACGTGATGTACGGTTTTGTACATACCTACATATGCACTTTTACATATATTTGAGATGACGCTTTTGAAGCGAAGAAATTTTTTGTTTGTTATAATTGTGATAATTGTTCAATAAATCGCTGATGAAGGCTGAAATGCCAGAAACCGGTCCGATTAAGAAAACAAGTGCAGTTATGAATTTTTGAAATATATGCTTTCTTCTTCTTTACCACGCACCATTTAAACAAAATTAAAATATGCAATAATTGCAATATGTCTGAAAAATGACTAAATCTAACAAACAAAAAATTTCTTCGCTTCAAAAGCGTCATCTCAAATATATGTAAAAGTGCATATGTAGGTATGTACAAAACCGTACATCACATATGACAACTCTTACGAAAACTGAGAATAGTGGAAATTAGAAGTATAAATGCAAAAAATATTCAAAATTCAAAAATAACGATTGTTTGTTTGGACAGAGTTGTATCTTCTGAAACTAATACAAAGTAAAGCTGTATGGTACGAAACTGAATCTAACCACACTGCTCGTAGGCCTGACTTTAGGTGAGTGTGTTAAAGCGCTGACCAAAAAGTGCAAGTACGAGTGTATGTGAAGGTTCATGGTTCAAAACCTCACGGCCGCCCTAAGTAGAAAAAATTTTCATATAGAAACAATCTATTCAATTAAAACATAACAATTATCACAATGTTCAATAAATCACTGATGAAGGCTGAAATGCCAGACACCGGTCCGATTAAGAATACAAGTGCAGATATGTTTATTTATTACTTATTTAAGAAAGCCTTTAAAATTTCATTTCTTTCTTGCTCTATAACAAACATGGCTTCCTGAATTTTTAATATTCTTTGTTCCGTCTCCCGATGCATTTTCAACTCTTGCTTAATAACGCCAGCTGATTCATCCATTCTTTTAAGCACCTCATTTTGGAAGTTGGACATAACTCTCTTCTTCGGGGTCTCAGTTTCTGGAGTACTAACAGATTCTTGAGTAGCTGAATCTGTCGAAAATTCGAAATCATCCAACGCCTCTACTTCAAGCATTACTGTAGATGATTGCGGAGTTTCTGCTAAATTGATATAAAAAGTGAATATAAATTGAAAGTTTTCTAACTATCAAAAATTGTTTACCTATACTTTCCTCCATTATCAATTCAATGGAATTGGATCTAAATGACCCGAGAATTGAGTTGACTCGTTGGAAATACACCCAACTGGATGGGGAGCCACCAGACGGATCAACTTTGCGCTTCTCGTCTCTGAAAAAATTAATTTTTTTTTAATGAAATAATATTAAGATAACTTAATTTCCATATTTACCTATATTTATTGGTTAAGTTGTGTATTTTTATACGTATTTCCTCGGATGTAAACAAATAACCACTGCTTGACATAGCAAGCGATATTTTCTGGTATATGTGGCTATTTTGTATACATTCTCGGAACTCGTCGATATGGTCTCCCCATATGTCTTTATTTTTGTTTTTTAATGTTATTTTTTCAGTCACTGCGTTGTAATTTTTTACTACTATATTAAAAAAACACAGTAGTATCACTTGGTAGTGACTAGATTTTACTAGATTTATCACAAATCTAGTAACGAGCTAGATTTACTTTTGTATGGGAAATCTAGTAAAAATGAGCTAGATTTAGCTCGAAATCTCGTATATACTAGATTTACCTCAGATGTAAACGCACTATAACGAAGGGTAAATTTTCAGAATTTTTAAGAAAATTTACTAAGGAAAGTATATTTTTAAGAAAATTTTAAAATTTTAATTTAAAAATTTTTTAGAAAAGGAAAGGTAAATTTTTAAGAAAATTCAGAAACTTTAGTAAGGAAAGGTAAATTTTTAAGAAAATTCTGAAAATTTACCTCTCTGTAGTAAATTTTCTTAAAAATTTACCTTTCCTTGGTAAATTTTCTTAAAAATTTACCGTTCCTTAATAAATTTTCAAAGTTTCTTTTTTCAAAAAGAAACTTTCTTTCATAATAACTAGATATTAAGTATAAATGAGCTAATTATTTCAAAATTTTAAGAAACTTTAAGTAATTTTGGTAAGTTTTTCAACGCTTTCGATGTAAGAAGAACTATAAAATTGATTTTTATAGAAAAATTTTCATATTATTAGTCACTTGAAAGTATTTGAAATTTTCTTAATGAAAAATTGTTTAATATTTTATTATGCTTTGATGAATTTAAGAGATTTGTTTTGTAGAAAAAACTATTAGATTAGAAACAGTAAGCATATAAATTATTTTTATACCCTATACCACTATGTGGTTTGGGTATAATGACTTTGTGCTGCTGTTTGTAACAACCAAAAATATTTGACCTACACCCATCTTTAATTATACCGATCGAATCAGAATCACTATCTGATTCGATTTAACGATGTCCATCCGTCCGTCCGTCCTTCCGTCCGTCCGTCTGTGTGTCCATGTAAATCTTGTAGTCAAACTGCAGGTCGCAAATATGAATATATTTTGATCAGACTTGGTATTTAATCTTTCATCGGCCGTGGGATGAACCCTGTTGAAATTGGCGAGAATCGGTCCATGTTCAGACCTAGCCCCCATACAAATGACCCCTATGAAATCAACATATATTGCCATAAGATCCAAAATTATCATACAAATCTTAGTCAAATTGGGTTAATATGTATATATTATATCCATTAATCAGTAGTCCAAAAACGATCCCTATTGGACAACTCATAATCATAGGGTCCATATAGAGCTGCTTCCCGATCTTCACTTAAATCTATCTAGAATATTGATTCTTCTCAAATTTTGTTTGTATATATTTTTACAAAATACAAGAGACTTTACGAAACACGGTCAGGATCGGTCCATTTTTGGGCCTAGTCCCCATATTGATGTAGCATCCGATATGAACTTTTTCATATCTGCAGCCGAAAAAATTAATAAAAATCCCACTCAAATTTGGTTTAAGCTTATTTTCTATATCCAGTTAGTTGGGCCTGAGAGATAGGGTCTCTAAACGCATGGTATAGGGTATCGTATAGTCGGTCTAGACCGACTATAATTTTCTTACTTGTTCTTATTGAATACGATCAATTGTTTTGATATTATAAAGTAAAGAATCAGTACCCATTTCATTTATATTAATGTTGGTTGGATATTTAGATTTCATGAAATCATAATGAAAATCATACATTTTCCATTTTTGATTTCTCTAAAACTGATTAAAAAAAAAAACAATATAAATTGGTTTATTATACCCAATTCGCACTATTCACATTTCAATTGTAATCATTTCATCATGATTTTTTCAACAAACTATGAAAATTTATGAAATTTATATGAAGAACTTTAACTTAAACTATTACAAAATATATAATAAAAATGAAAATAAATAATTTTTCATAATTGTGTTCTTTATTTAAAATTCTGTTCATTAAATTATTATACAAATATATTTAAATTTTAGTAAATTTAATTAATTTTGTAGATATTTTGTACGAAAATTTTACAGTCTGGATAGAAAAATTGTTTAAGATTTCTGTAGTATATCACATAGTTTGTTTGATCATTCAGGACTGTTATTTATTTAATATTTTTTTAATATTTTATAAATTATATTTTGCCGTCGGAAAAACGAATATTTTCTCAAATGAATCTAAAAAATTAATTACATAAGTGGTATTTTTTACTGAAATATTTCTGTTTTGTTTCAACAATTTTTTTTTTTTTTGAAATGCAAATGATTTCCTACAAAAATTCATTTTGTAAACAATATATTTTAATAATTCTTATAAAAAAATATCATAAATAACCAAAGGTAAAATTTTGTTTGTATTTTTAGTTTTTAAAAAAAAAACTATACAAAGGGCACAAACGGGAAGATTGCCCAAACAATTTCAGACGTTTTTGCTCCTATTGTGGGCGCGATAACATCCTCAGCCGAGACTGTAATTGCCGTAGGTTATGCACAAACTACAGTACCACGAGTACGGAACGGGGGAAAATACGGTGACCACGTCGTGAACGACCAATGGTAATAAAGCGCCCAATTTCATACCGACCCTCAGACAAAGCTACCACCAGACAAGCAATACCCGAATCCCGCACTCCTGTTGTCGCCCACGCCATTAGACCAATACCTGCGAGGCCGACTTCCCATCTGCGAGTAACTTCGTCTCAGAAAGTCGATTGCATCCACGCAAAGGTGGCAAAACAACATCTGACGCCGGCAACAACATACGAGTCGCCACCACAAAAACCCACCACCTACCCCAGCACCACCACCACAACTAATAGCCAAGATGCAACGTTTGCACGGCCGTCCGGAAAAGAAACCGGATCGGCACGTAAAACACCGGAAATTTTTAATAAAACCACCACCACCACCTATTCCGAAGTTAAGCCATACAGACTACACGATCGCCCTGATCCCCACCACCAGTTCACCACAATCATCAACTCCAGATCCGACACCAGCACGATCACCGTCACCACACCGTAAAGTAAACCCACCGCAAAAACCAACTACAAGCAACATCATCACTGACGGCGCATCGCTCCCCGAAGTAGGGGGGGATGTAATAACGCAAATTGCGTTGCACATAAAAGCCACCAACCAACAGACATAAATACTCACCGTAGCGCAACACCACATCAAACGAGAACAACATCTACGTCACAACAATAAAGCTTATACATTGAACCAAACATGAACAAACCCAGCTCCCACATAACAAAACTACACATCAACATATACGCACAACCACACATCATTTCTCAATACATACGTCACGGCAGAAATAAATACACATTCAACCAAACAACAACCAAACCAAGCTCTTATACAAAACTACACTCACTAAGTAAACATCTACGTCACAACAGTAAAGCTTATACATTCAACCAAACATGAACAATATACGCACAACCACACATCATTTTCTCAATAACAAAATACCTACGTCACAGCAGTAATAAATACACATTCAACCAAACATCAATAAGGCTAAGCTACCATACAAAACTATACTCACTAAGTAAACATCCAAGTCACAACAGTTAAGCATACACATTCAACTAAACATCAACCAAACCAAGCTCTCATATAAAAATAACTACAGATCAACATATACGCACAACCACACATCATTTAAAGAAATATACATTCAACCAAACACGAACAAAACAAGCTACACTTCTGCCTGCTAAAAAATAGTTTTTCAAGTGGTTAAAGCAAAGGGTATTTTGAATTCTCACTGAGTTTACAAATTTATTTACATAAGACGGCAAGGTTGGCCTGAGGATGGGAATTGAGTTTTCGGCGCTAAAGCTGAGTGGCGTATCTTACTAAAGATATCTCCAATCTTTTAAAGACGATCGGTATCGGTTGCCATCCATATAAATCCAGCGGCTTAACGGCTGACTGCTCCCGATAATCCAGCGGCTTAACGGCTGACTGCTCTCGATAATCCAGCGGCCTGTGCTGACTGCTCCCTGCTAACCCCGCTCTTATCGTTACAGGTGGCCAAGACACAGCACAGCTCACGACAGCAACTCTAGTCGCACCACCGCCTTCTGCCGGCTGCTGACGCTCTCCCGACCTGTCGCGCCGCCAACTACCTGTACGGCCGAGCCACGCCATCTACTGTGCCGCCACCTGTCTGTCAGTGTCAACACACCGCCGATACTATCAACCGGCGCATCCGAGACACCTACTGAGCCGCTATCTGCCGACCGGTATCACCGCACTGCCGATACCACCAACCGGGGCAGCCAAGTCATCTACTGTGCCGCCATCTGTCAGCCAGTATCAACTCAACGCCAATAACATCAACCGGCGTATCCAAGCCATCTACTGTGCCGCCATCTGTCTGCCAGTATCAACGCAACGCCGAAATCATCAATCGGCGCTTCCAAGCCATCTACTGTGCCGCCATCTGCCTGCTACCATAGTCGTGCCAGGCCATCTACTGTGCCGCCATCTGTCGGCCAGTATCACCGCACTCCCGATACCATCAGCCGGCACATCCAAGCCACCCACGGTGCCGCCATCTGTCTGCCAGTGTCATCGCACTGCCAATACCATCAACCGGCGCACCAAAGCCATCTACTGTGCCGCCATCCGAGTCACCAACTACCGGCTAGCATATTCACACCACCGACCGGCATAGCCGACATCCCGATAATACCAAAGCAGAACTGTTGTCAGTCGCGTCTTCATACGTATATAGATACATATAAACATATATACACAATTAGCACTTAATTAAACTACTTTGTAATTGAAAGGTTTATCGTGTTTTATTGCATAAGGTTTGAGGGTCCTTAGGCTGACCCTGGAGACGACTGAACTACCCCAGCCGTCGATCAAAATCCTTGTTATACTCTACAAGCTCTTCCCAAGTTTCTTCCATTCGTCACTTCTTGAAAAAAATTGTTCGACAAATTCTTGTTGTTCTTTATCTGTGGTGTTTAACGCAAAAACAATCATTCACGCAGATATATAAATGCATACGCGTAAAAAAAAAATTCTTCAAAACCACTTTTATCAAATGTACATAAAAAATTTCCTTTACCATTTCTCATTTAAACGAAATTTAATTTATTACTTCCTAATTTAATATTGAATTTGATTAATATTTCACAATTATTTAAATTTATTGAATTTTCTACAATATTTCTTAACATTTTTTTTAAACTATTACACTTTTTTCCACAAAATTTTCACAATTTAATAATTTTTTTTACAAATTGTTCCAACCTTGCCAATGCGATGTCTGTTGGTTATTTCTTTACAACTTTGATACGAACCAAATTATTTGTTGCTAGAATTTTCCGAGTTGTCGGGATTTATTTGCAGGTTTGTCATCTTTGTTGTGTTGATTATTCTTTTAGTTCTGCATCATCAGGTTCTGTGTTGAAATGCTGGCAGTATCTGTTGTTGAAATGTTGAAATATTAACAGGATCTGTCGTGAAATTTTCGCAGGATCTGTTGCGAAATGTTGTTAACTATCCTTATGGTTGGCAAGATTTGGTGTTGGAAGGAGCGCCATGAAATGGTGTTGTTATCCTGGCAGGATGTTGATGTTTGGGAGCTGAGTAATTTATCCTGGCAGGATTACCACATGATTCGTATCTTCTTTGTCTAAATGAAAACAACACTATTTCATTTTTAAACTAAGTCCTGTGGATATGTTTGGGCAAGAATTGTTTTTAATAGAACCTCTTCATCCAAACTGTGAAATAGAACTCTCCTCTTTAATGACAATGTTCTTGCGTATATATTAGAGTTGTAAATACTTTAATGAAGAAAATGAGTGATTTGTAAGTTACTCTATAACTAAAATTATTTCTCTTTAATCAATACATGTTCCCATTTATAATAATTCCAATATTAGCTATGTACATTTGTATTAGGCGATCATGAAAATAGGGTCGTTACTTTGTATTTAATAATTACTCATAATTTCATACATGAGTACAATTCCAAATAACGAGTGGAATTGTAATGGTTAAAGTGCAAACCGAATACAATACGCTGGAATGTGTATTCTATATAGTGGGCGCATGAAATCAAATCTAGTTGCTCCTCTTATCGATCAACCAACTCTATTCGATTTCATTGCTTTGTACAATAACCCGCTCAGTCAACAAACATACTGAGTCATTTGTCAACAACCGTTTGTGACCTACCCCAAGTATCCACTTTACACTTTTTCCTTTCATTTATATTTGTCGCAATCCAGATGTACGTGTGTGTATATGTAGGTTAGTTTGTTTTGTTGCTATGGGCACTTCATGTGCTTGCATACATACATGCATAAGTAAATGCGCTACATATACGACAAAGATTTTATTTGTATTAAACATATTATTAAACATAAAAATTATCGAAATAATCGCAACTAAATTGTTTTATTTCCATATGTGTAAAAAAAAAACTATACAAAAGAACTTCTTACGAATTTTGTTAATATGAAAAAATCCTATGAGAATAGAGTAAGTTTTCAATATTTCAATAAATTATTATAGAAATATGGTTAAATTTTAGTAATTTTAATTAATTTTGTAGATATCTGGTAGGAAACTTTTATAATTAGGATAGAAAAATTACTTTAAAAACTTAAATTAGACTAGGTATAAAATTTTTGTTGTTCCTAAGCTTGCTAAAAACCATTTAAGAAATATTATTTGTATACTTTGTATATGCATATTCAGTAAGAAAAAACAGGATATTGAAAGAAATATACAACTTCCTTAAATTAATCTCTAATATTGTTTGGAATAATAATTGTACGAGTTTTTGTTTCACGTTCCTAATTTTGTATATTTAATCAAGATTAACTCAAAGTATAAAAGTATTTAAAAAACGTTTCATAAATTAAACTAAAAATTAATAATTAAAATCAAAAATTAAAAAAATAAAATCTTAAATTAGCAACTAAAAATTTAAATTAAAAAGTGAAAACCACATATAAAAACAAAAAACTAAAAATTTAAAATTGAAAAATAAAAAAATCAAAAGATAAAAAAACTAAAAATTGAAAAACTAAAACTAAAATTAAAAACTAAAAACTTAAATTAAAAATTGAAAACCTAATAACTTAAATTAAAAAATTTTAAAGCAAATATAAAAACTAAAAATTGAAAAAACTAAATAACTAAAAATTTAAAAAACTAAAACTATAATAAAAATTGAAAATGGAAAGCTAAAATTAAAAATATAAAAACTAAAAATAGAAAAAAAGCATAGAAACGTGATTTCATGTTAGTGCGCTGTATTTTTTCTTTGAATTAGTTCTACCTTTAATAAAATTATATAATGTTATAAACGATTCTAGTTATTACAACCAGTTATAAAACTCTAAAATAAAACGATAATAAAAAAGGAAGAATGTTAAATTCGGCTGTGCCGAATTTTTTGATACCCTCTACCTGCGTCTTAAACTCAGTATTACACTTAATGTTGAGTACGGCTACCACTTTAAAACTATTGCCGATACTGAAACATTAATTCCGAATACCAATTAAATTTAAAGTTAACTGTTTTTTTTTTGGTCAGTTTGTATTATAATTTCTTTTTATAAAAAATAATGATCATGTGTACTATAGAAAGAATTAATTACTATTTTATTACTAGAGTATAAATCTTATAAGTTCCCTACGTCCTTCATAGAACACTAACGAAATTCAATATTTAACACAGCCGGCGTTATAATTTTTAGTTTTTTATGTTTTGATTTTTCAATTTTAAATTTTTAGTTTTTTGTTTTGTATGTGCTTTTCAATTTTTAATTTAAGTTTTTAGTTTTTTAAATTCGAATTTAAGTTTTTAGTTTTTTAATTTTTGATTTTAATTATTGGTTTTTAGTTTAATGCATGGAACATTTTTTAAATACTTTTATACTTTGAGTTAAATTTGATTAAATATACAAAATTAGGAACGTGAAACAAAAATTCTTACAATTATTATTCCAAACAATATTAGAGATTAATTTAAGGAAGTTGTATGTTTCTTTCAATATCATGTTTTTCTTACTGAATATGCATATACAAAGTATACAAATAATCTAGGAACAACAAAAATTTTATATGTAGTCTAATTTTAGTTTTTTTTTTTTTTTGTCATTTCAGTTCGAATCTAACTCTCTTTACGAACGGTCGTGTAAATAATTAAAGCGCTTAGAGTTCAACTATTTAAAATTAAAAACAAGTTTATATTTTTGTTTTTGCAATTGCCTATTCTTGATCTCATTTGAACTCACGTGGTAGAAGTTCCAGCTTAAAACAGGAATAAAAATTTAGCATTGGCCCGAGGGTCCAAATCTTCATCAAAAAGAAAGCTTCTTGCGAACAAGAAGATAACAAAACTTCCTCCGGGTTTTGGTAACCCAAACATTGCGTCAACTTCAAGCAACAAACTTAGCCTGCCTGCTGGCCTCAATGATATGGACGTAACTCCCGTATCAAATGTTAACGATGTTAAGGAACACAAACCTCCACATATTGTTTTAGAAGCTAAGGCCTCATTTACAAAAATACAAAAGCTGCTTGGTAAGGATTGTATTTTGAAACGTACTTCAATTGGTACCAAAATTTTTGCACCAAGTAAAAAATGTACGAATGATACAAGCAAAAACTTAAAGAGAGTAAGATGGAGTTTCATTCTTATGGTTCAAAAGAAAATAGGTTATACACCACCTTCCTACACGGTTTACCGCGCATAAACTCTGAGGAAATCTCCTAGGAGCTAAAAAACTACAACCTATCTCCTTCTTCCGTAACTGAAATAGTCACAAAATTCAATTCGAACAATAATGCAGTTTACAAAGTTCAATTTGTTCGTAAAAATTTTAACCCAACTGCCTTAAAAAATGTACGAACAATTTCCAATATTGTAATTTCTTGGAAAAAATACAAATCGAGATCCAGGAACAAACCAACTCAGTGCTGGAACTGCTTAATGTATGGCCATGGCGGTGAACATTGTCATCGGAGTGCGCTGCGTGTATGATATGTGCAGAACAACGTCATACAAGTGTGTGTCCGTTTGACACAAATGAAAAGGGACCAACTGTTTTTACATGCTTTAATTGCAAAAAACATGGAAAAGAGAGAACTGATCACTCTGCAAACGATATCAACCTGTCCGTTACGTTCTCTCTATTTGGAAACTAGAACAAGAGTTACTTCTAAAAGTCAGAATAACAGCAGACAACAAAAAAAAAATAACTCATTTCAATTTAAAGTGGGAGATTTCCCTAATTTAAGAAACAACAACATAAATTGTAACAATAACATCAATAATAACAGCAAAGCTATTTAGCATATTTATGCTAACCAGCTGAAAACAAACAACGATTTATTTAGCATCGATGAGCTTTTTGATATTTTCACTACAGCTATGTATGATTTGCACAGGTGCACTTCAAAAGTACTACAAATCGAAGTTGTGATGTCAATGGTAAAATACACCCATGGATTATACTAACTTAAACGAATTCAAAATGCTTCACTTGAATGCTAATGGCATTTCCAACTTTTCTAAATTAAAACAATTTGAAATACTAATTGAAAGAGAAAATATTAAAATAGCGTCTCTGAATGAAACATTTTTTTTAGAGAGAAGTGACAGAAAAGATGCAAGGGGAGGAGGAGTAGCTCTGTTAATTCATAAATCTGTTGTACATAAAAACCTCTTTATATCAAACACTTCATCAATCGAAAACATCTCAATTGAAGTTATTATAAATAATAGACCTATTGCTGTATCTTCGTTATATTCAACAAGATATACCCATAACTTCTGTGCTGATATCTTGAACCTAACACCTTCCACCAAAGAATATATTGTTTTTGGACACCTAAATGCCAAATATTTTCTTGGAATTGCCGTTCGAATAATACTACAGAAATCGCACTCAAAAACCTACAGCAATCAAGAAATTTTTTCATTCACTATCCTAATAATCCCCCATCAACACAATTGCGAAGCATCCACAGTCGATGTTATTTTAAGCAATTCCGCTTTAAATATAGACGTAAAAACAATGGATTACGAAATACCATCAGACCATCGCCCCATTATATGTACACTTAAAAGATCAATGGTCTTGCAGGTTGACCTCAATTATTATGATTATAGTGCATCCAACTGGAACATTTATGTGAATTTTTTAGACAATAAAATCACGTTAAATTCGGATATATACAATACCAAGGTAGTAATTGTTCAGGAATACAAAAATTTATAAATGTAGTTTTCGAATAAAGGAATGTGTCTACACCTCAAATAACTCAACAAAATAATTACACATTACCAGAAAGTACTGTGAAATATATTAAACTAAGAAGAAGCTTTAAAAGAAAAAGCCAACGATCTTCAAATATAGAAGAGCAAATTTTTTATAATCAATGTACTAAGTTTCTAAGTAACATGATTGATAGAAGTATTAATTCGGAACGCAATAAAAAATGGTGTCAATTATTATCCAATTGTAATAAATCATTCTGGAAAATAAGCAGGAACTTGCGAGGAAAAGGAAAAAATCAAATCTCTCACTTTAAAATTGGAAATAGAAAAACAATATCTGATAAGGGCAAGGCTGAAGTCCTGGCAAATTCATTTGTCCAAGCAAATAACCTCACTCCGAACTACAACCACTCAGCGGATACATTAATAAATACAACAGTAAATAATTTTAAAAAGGAAAATCCCAGTTCTGAATCTGCTATTTATACATTTCTTGAAGAAGTAATGAATATTGTCTCATCAATAAAACCCTCAAAATCTCATGGTTTTGACAATGTTCCCAACCTGCTCTTAAAGAAACTACCACTCAAAGCTCTAAAATTACTAGTTATAATATTTAACAGCTGCATCAAACTCAACTATTTCCCAAACCATTTCAAAAATGCTAAGGTTGCTATCAACAAACCTAGTAAGCCAAAAAATAACCCAAATAGCTATGGACCTATTAGTCTCTTAAGTAACATAGGTAAAATATTTGAAAAAATTCTACATTCTTGTCTTAGTGAATTTGTAATGACCAATTCTATTGTTACTAAAGAACAATTTGGATTTTATTTATTTATTTATTTATCTATACTAATATAATAAAGAGGTAATGTGTGTTTGTTTGTTTGTTTATTTGTTTGTTTGTAGGGGGTAATCTCCGTAAATAGCCATCTGATCTTCCTGAAATTTTCACAGAGTCTTACTGCGGATATGGGAAGTGCTATAGGCTATAATTTTTTTAATATTTTTAGTGGGCGTGGCACCTCCCACACAAAGTAAATTTTTAATATCATATACATATATTGAGTATTATGATAGGGAGAGCTTTGCAAATTTGTGTGAGGTCACCTATTGTTAATATTAGTAGCCACGCCGGAAATGGGCCGATTCGGAGAAATGAGCGTGGTACCTCCCATACCAGTAATAATTCAATGTTATATATCTCGAGTACTATGATAGAGAGAGTTTTTCAAATTTGTCTGATGTCACCTATTATTAATGTGAGCAGTCGGACAAAAAATGGGCAGTATCGGACCAATAGGCGTGGTACCTGCCATACAAATAAAATATATAATGCCATATATCTGGAGTACTGTTATAGTGAGAGTCTTGGGACTTTGTGTAAACCCATAAGTTATTCATATGATTAGTTAGACAACAAATGGGCGTGATCGGAGCAGTGGGCGTGGCACCGCCCGTACAAAGTAAATATATGATATCATATAACTGGTTTACTAAAAGAGGAAAGCTTTGGCACTTTGCAAGACACCATCAGATCTTAATATGAGTAGTCAGATAAAAAATTGGGGGGTTCACAACAATGGGCGTGGAACTCCCCATGCAAAGTAACTATTTAATGTCATATATTTGGAGTACTGTAAAAGAGAGAGCTTTGTGGCTTTGCGTGAGCCCATAGGTTCTTTGTGTGATTAGTCGAACAAAAAAATGGGCGTGATCGAAGCAGTGGGCGTAGCACCGCCCATGTAAAGTAGATATCTAATATCATATAATTGGAAAAGGCTCGACATTTTGCACGAGTCCATCAGATATTAATGTGAGTAGTCCAATAAAAATTGGGCGGGATGAGATAAGTGGGCGTGGCACTTCCTATATCAAAAATATGATGTACTACGAAAGCAACAGTCTTTTGACAAGTACATTACTTATCAATGTGATTTGTCGCCAAACCCAAAAATCGCGAAAAATAAATCGCCTAAAAACAAAAATCTTCAAAATCAAAAATGAGCAAAATCAAAAATCGTTAAAAAATAAAAATTGCCAAGTGATATTTTAAGTTCAAAGCCAATAGTTGAGTGGTGCCAGATCTAATTTGGAAAATCCATGTTCTTCTCATGGGCAGCTACATGTACCTCCAGGGCAGGAACGCCGAAAAATCTGATAATTGTTGTACCGAATTAAAAAAAAACAAAAAACATTTTATATCAGCAAGTATCAAAATAAATGAATCTATATTAATGATCTATACTTAGCATAATAAAGAGGTAATGTGTTTGTTTGTTTGTAGGAGGTAATCTCCGTAACGACTTATCTGATCTTCCTGAAATTTTAACTGATTCTTACTGCGAATATCGGAAGTGCTACAGGCTGTATTTTTTTTAATATTTTTAGTGGACGTGGCACCTCCCATACAAAGTAAATTTTTATTATCATATATATTAAGTACTATGATAGAGAGAGCTTTGAAAATTTATCTCAGGTTATCTATTATTAACGTGAGTAGTCAGACAAAAAAGTGGGCGTGATTGGACAAATGCGCATGGCACCCTTTACAAACTTAATATTAAATGTGATATATTTCAATAACTGTGTTAATGAGAGCCTTGGGACTTTGCGTGAGCCTTTTCATAACAATTCGGAAGGGAGGGGGAGGGTGTAGCGAAGCACACCGGGTTACATCTAGTTTACAATATTTTAATTGTAATTAAAATTGTAGCTAAGAAATAAAACACCAGCAGCTGAGGCTATCGGTTTTAGTTTAAAATTATATAATACTATTTACATTTCAATATATTATGTTTCATACAATTTTATTTGCTAAATTTAAGTATTCAAGAAATTTAGTTATTAGCTCAATATTTAATTTTGATGGAATGTGTAAAATTTCTGTAGTGTTCAGTTCTCCAAATATTAATTCACGTACATTTGATAGATACGAACATTCGTTAAGGATATGTTTAACAGTTAATGGTTGCTGGCGACATAATTGACAGATCGGTTGGGGTGTCTTCTCGAGCATGTAGCTGTGGGTAAGGCGTGTATGTCCAAGGCGTACTCTGGTATACAATTTGTTCATAAAAACAGTGGTGGTTGTTGGAAGTAGTAAGGGTAAGCCATTAGGATTAATTTCCTTGTATAAGTGTGTATATTGATCCCATGCTATTTTATTTTCCATAACGATATAATTTTTTGCTTTTTTCTTAAAATTGTCTGTAGTTAGTGGTATATGAAATATTACTGGGGCTAATATAGCATTCTTTGCTGCATCGTCTGCAAATTCATTTCCGCATATACCGGCATATCCAGGGATCCATAAAATTTAACTCTGTCTGCTTTTTTAGTTATAATTAGTTGTATGTTTTTCGACAATTTCGTTTTTGCAGTAAGTGTTTTGTAGGGCCTGGAATAAGCCTTGGCTGTCAGTTGCAATTGTATATTTGCGTCTATTTCCTTTAATTATTTGCAAGCTTTCATATAAAGCGTAGGCTTCAGCATCAAAAATTGTGGCAGGTTCTGTTAAAAGACCATGGGTTATTAAGTTTCCATTTTCTTCTACGACTGCATAGCTATTTGGTTGCTGTTTCATTTGTTATTTTTGAACCGTCAGTGTAAATTTTTTCCAATTAGTTGTTAGCCATTGGTTTGTTATTTCCTTGAAGCATTGTTGATACACAAAATCTGAAGTGTTTTCTTTTTTAAAATTTGTAAGATAATCTAAGAAAATGTTGTTGTCCAGTATCCATGTTGGTAAATAACTCGTCGACTTATAATTTGTGAAAGTGTACGGTTTGCTCATTTCCCAGACATCTGATAAAGTTGATTTTATTCTTAACGCAGATTAACGTTTCATTAAAAGGTTGATTTCATGTTGAAGTAAGTTGTTGTTGTGTATAAGTTTTGGAATTAGGTTACTTTTTAGAATTCGCTGTCTTTCTTCAATATTTAATACACCCCCTTCGATAAGTAGGTTTTTGTAGTTGTTGTCCTATAAGCTCTCAAGCTGCATCTACCCGCTGCGTTGAAAATCGATTTAATTTTGTTTAAATTTGAAGCTGCACATTTTCCAAAAATCGTTAATTCATATTAAATTTTGGATTCCACTATGAGCTTTGCAGCATTCATGAGTACATTACTGTGGATCTGACTCTTTTGTGAAGCAAGGTATTTTATTATGTTAAGTCTTTTTTGTAGATTTGCTCTTAAATATTCACAGTGATGTTTAAATGTGTGTTTATTATCGAAAATGATGCCCAAAATTTTAAGCTGTTTTAAGTTTTCAATACGAGTAGATTTAAGAACAATTTTTGCTTCATTGCAGTTGTGTTTTTTACATATGTGTAGGTGTTTATCGATATTTTTGAGCCAGAGGTTTTAGACCAAGTGTCAATCAATTCCAAGGTACTATTGTGTTGTCATTAAAATAACTCAAAAGTATATATGTATTTATATATATGTGTAAATTTTGACCGGCGTTTCAAACGCCACTGGTTCTTTTGTTCAAAGTTGCCGGTGCTCAAAAGTCGCTAAAGGCAAAAGCACTTTCTAATAGTGCTGGTTTTTAAATAAATTTAGAATTAGCCAATTGCTCGGCTGAGTTGAGTTTCATAATTGATTTTATTTACAAACTTAATCCTACTTATAAATAAAAGTAACGGTACTTAAAGCTATTCTTTTGTTTACATTTTAATCCTAAACTTAATCCTAATCATGTGTTACAAATTATGTTTTAAATTACAGCTGTTTACATAGTATAACACTTTACTTAAGCTAACAGCTGTGTAGTACTAGGGATGGTATTGTGGTACATTACACCCTTACCCTTTAAAAAAAAATGATTTTTGTATCTCTAAATACAAAAATTATTTTTGTACAAAATTGAACATTTATAATGATACATATTTTTTTAACATGTTGTTGTGATATTTTTTTATATTGCCATTTATATCTAGAACAGAATTGACTCCCTGTCTTTCTACTATTTTGTATGGCCCATGATACGGTGCCTGATATTTTTTTCTATTTATTTTTCTAATTAGTACTAAATCTCCTATTTCTAAGTTCAATGTATTTGTATAATTATCATTCCTTACTCTATTATTTTTGGCTATTTCTAGATACTCTTTTGTTTTTTGTAAAGAGAATTTCAATCTTTGTTTCAATTCTTTAGCATAATTTTCTAGATCATAAAATGTTTCTTTTTTTCTTATTTGATCATTCGGTAGGTATGGTAATTTTCCAAAAACTAATTCATATGGTGTGTAACCAGTATCTACGTGTGGGGTTGTATTGTAGGCGAATGTAAAATACGGGATCCAAAAGTCCCATTCATTATCTTTACAAAAATTTAGCAAAAATTCATTAAGTACTCTATGATTTCGTTCTATTGAACCTAACGTCTCATGATGGTACGGTGCACTGAAAACTTGTTTAATGCCCAATAAACTACATACTTCTGACATCAATTGGTTTATAAATTCTGTGCCTTTATCTGATTTTAATATTTTGAAATTTCCGTACTTTAAGATAAATTGCTCTACTAATGTTTTTGCAACAGTTTTCGCTTCTTTTGTTTCCATAGGATATGCTACTACATATTTTGTTAGTTCGCATTGTATGGTTAAAATGTATCTGTTATGGTTGGATAATCTTAATGGTCCCACTGTATCAATTGATACTGTTTCAAAACTGGTTGATGGTGTATCTGTTAGAATTAATTTTTCTTTTGTGTGTTTAATTTGTTTATTTGTTTGACATTGTTTGCAATTTATTACGTATTGTTTTATTTGTTTGTTCATATTTTTCCATACGTAGCGTTGTTTTAATTTTAAAATAGTTTTTCTGACACCTAAATGTCCTCCATGTTTTGAATTGTGATATTCTTCTATTAGTTCCATTTGTTTTTCTTTGCAAAGTACTCTTTTTGGTTTATCATATAATAATATTTTCAAATTTGTTTTTCTTTTTAATTGTAAATTGTTGTATATATTTTTAAATTCTTCTATGGCCATAGTATTAAATATTTCGCTACTTGTACTCAAAGCTAGCTCATTTACTTTTAAATTATGCATTTTAGATATCAGTTTCTCCAAAGTCAGCTTTGTGATCGATGGATTATCGTTGCATCTTGCAATAATTTCATTATTTGTTATTTTAATTAAATTTCTTTTAAAATCTTTATTTATTTCAAAATTAAGTTTTCTTATTTTACGTATATCCGATATTGATGTACAGTTCCATATAAAAAGTTGATTAGACTTCTGCTCGGACATGTACTTCGTATTTTCTGTAGTTTCAGTGTTGTTTGTATTAATTAGCTGTTTTTTCATATTTCTTGTTATGGCTAATATTTTCTCATCTGATTCGTTTCTGGTTGGAATCATTGCTTTCAGTGTGTCACTGTTTAAAATTATCCGTGATAATGCATCTGCATTAGTGTTCATTTTTCCTTTTTTGTATTTAATTTCAAAGTTGTAGTCACTTAAATCCATTCTTATTCTTGTCATTTTAGACGATGGGTTTTTATGGGAAAATAAGGAAATTAATGGTCTGTGGTCGGTTATCACAATAAATTTTCTGCCATATAAATAAGGCCTAAAAAAATTTATTCCCCAATGGATGGCTAGTAGCTCTTTCTCAATTGTGGGTTTTTTTATGTCGTGTTTAGACAATGATTTGCTAGCATACGATATTGGTAAGTCTGTACCAATTTCACCTTGCGATAAGACTGCACCAATTGCAAAATTTGACGCATCTGTGGTTAAAATAAAAGGTTTGTTAAAATCTGGGTATTGAAGTATTGGTGGATTCATAAGTTTATCTTTTAATTGTTCGAATGAATTTTGACATTCCTTATCCCATATATATTGTTTGTTTTTATTTAGTAGTGCATTTAAACTTTTTGCAATGTCAGCAAATTTTGGTATAAACCGTCGATAATAGTTGCAGAAAGCTACAAATCTTCGTACTTCATCTGCATTTTTAGGAACTGGATAACTTTTTATAACATTATCTTTGGCTGGGTCTGTTTTTATACCTTTATCTGTTATGAGGTGCCCAAGATATACTACTTCTGGTTTTAGAAAACTGCATTTTGTTGCATTTAGTTTGAGATTGTATTTTCTCAATCTGTTGAATACCTTTATGAGATTATCGTTGTGATGCTTTAAACTACATCCAAAAATAATGATGTCGTCCACATACAGAAAAGCTTCAGCATCTAGACCACTTAGTGCAATCGTTAACATCCTTTGGAAACTGTTCGATGATATTTTTAATCCAAAAGGTAGCCGTTTAAATTGATAATGTCCATTTCCGGTTGAGAATGATGTCAGTGGACGTGAATTTTTATGTAGATTTATTTGGTGGAAAGAGCTAGTCATGTCTAGCGTTGAAAAATATTTAGCTCTTCCAAGTTTGTCCAGAACGTCTTCAATTCTTGTTAATGGAAATTTGTCATTAACTATTTTTTCATTCAATTTTCGAAAGTCTACTACTAGACGCCATTTTTTTGTATCATTAGCTGATTTTTTTGGTACTACTAATAACGGTGAGTTGTAAGGGCTAACAGAGTGTTCGATTATATTATCGTTTAATAATTGTTCAACTTGATTATTTATTTCCTCCATTTGAGTCTGTGGTAGCCTGTAATTTTTTATATAAACTGGTGTTGAATCAGTCGTTTGTATTTGTTGTGTATAAAAATTGTTTACGCTTAGTTTTTCCCCTGGAAGATGAAAAACATCTTGAAAATCTTTGAAAATATTCGTTAGTGTTTGTTTTGCATATTGGTCATTTCCGCCAATATCAATATTGTTTAAGAGTGTATCTAACCTATTGTTATTTTCTTTATGTGAGCTTTTCGCCGAATATATATTGTAATGTTTTAGTGGTTTCATTTTGTAATTAAAATTTTTTAAAACTATTTCTTTTTCATTAGTGTTTAATATTTTAACATGCGCCATTCCTCTTTCTGGTATCAAGCTATTTGCTAGATATACTCCTTCAGCTATTTCTTCACTCAATACAATACTTTCTTCGTTTACTTTTGTATCAAGAGGAATTATCGCCTCTGATCTCGCTGGTATGACAATGTTTGTCTGATATATTGTTTTTGGGTTCATTGGTAGAGTTATTTCGTGTTCGTTTATGTTAAACGTGATTGTAAAAGTTTCGAAATCAATTTTACACATATACTGCGTTAGTATATCTCTTCCAATTATTCCGTCGGTTTGGATTGGAAAATCGTTTTCAACTATATGAAATTCGTGTTGAATTGTTTCTGTTGAAGTTGTTAAATTTAAGATTTTCGTTCCTATACAATCTATAGCTTCATTTGTTATACCAGTCAATCTGACTGTATCTGTAGTATTGATATCGGATATGTTTTTAATTTTGCATATAGAGATGTCTGCTCCTGTATCTATGAGGAATTTTAAATTTTCATTTATGTTGTTGCATTTTATATTTATAAATGTATTCATATTGTTTGATATTTTGTAAATTCTTGATTTTTGGCTCTCTGGGCAACTGTTGTCACCCGGCCTTGTTAGTTTCCCTCATCAGTTGTGTAATGGAATGATTTGTACGCATTATTATTATTGTTATTTCTTTTATTAGTCATATTTCCCCTATTGTTTCTGTTGTTGTTATTATGGTTATAATTTTTGTTGTTATTTCTGTAGTTGTTATTGTTACTATAACTATTGTTATTATTGAAATTGGGGTTTCTGTCAAGGTTTCCTCTTGTAGTGTTATGTGTGTTGAAATTTCTGTATCTATTGTTGTAATTGTTGTCGTTTCTAAAATTTCCATTTTTGCCCTTGTTATTGGAGTTACTAAAATTGTTATTATTGTGTCTGATATCAAAATGATTATTATTATTTCCATAATTGTTGTTTCCTCGGTAATTTGAAAATGATGCTCTATTGTTATTGTTTAATCGGCTATTAATGTTAAATAAATTTTTATTTTCAAAGCCTAAATTTCTTTCTGCTGTCAGACATTTTTCTACAGCCTCATTGAAAGTTTTTGGCATATTTGCTAATAGAATTTGTTGATATTTCATGTGTACTCCTTTCATAAAAACATTAAGTGCGACGCTATCGCTCATTTTGTAAATTGCGTTTTTACCTTCTGGCGTAACATTTTCTAAATTTTTTATCTCAAAATTGCTTAATTGATCCGAAAGTTCGGCAATTTCTTCCCTAAAATCAGATATGGTTTTGCTATTTTGTTTAATTGTTCCCAAATCTGTCAGTACATGTTGTAGAGTTTTTGGATTGGGAAACGCGCTTTCTAATGCTTTTCTCAAGTCTGCAAAACTTGTCGGTCGGTTTGAACGGCCTAAAATACTGCGAACCTGAGTCGTTAACTTGAAATTGTAGACGTACTTAACGAATATTTCTTTGTCTTCGTCTTTTAACAATTCATGTAGCAATTCTGCCTGTGCAATGAAATCTTCTAAATATTTGTAAGTGCCTTTAAATGTTTGAAGGTTTTTACCCACCATTGATATATCGAAATTAGCCATTTTTGTCAAATTACCTTCCTGCCAATCTTGATAAATATCTTTATTTTTTATATTTATGTTTTCTATTATTTCTATTAATTCTTTGTGTAAAATTTCAAATTCTATTTTTAGCTCTTTATTTTCTTTATTCTTGTTATCTATAGAGAATTCTTCTACGCTCTGTTTTAAATAAACTAATCTTTCTAATTTATTTTCCTTATACTTTTGTTCATAAATCCTATTCTTACTCTTTTTTATATTTAATTTGAGCTTTTCTAACTCATCTATACATTCTTTTATAAAATTCATTTGCCGAATATAACAATATTCAAATTAAAAAAATATCACATTAATTAAATCTTAAATGTTAAATTTTTTTTTCAATAATAAAGAATTTTTCTTTTGTTTTTGTATTTCATTTTCATTTTCAAAGAATATTAATTTAATCATAAAATTGTTTAAAAAAAATGTTTAATTTCATTTATAAATTTTCCAAGTGTATTTATTAAACTTGGCATCACTGTGCGCTTATTGGTTATCATAAAAAAAAATTCTATGTAGTTTGTGATTTATCGCTTCGTCAGCTGTTTATTTTATTCAAAGTTATCATGTGTGTTTCTTAAATTTTGTTTGTAGTGTTTTTTTTTGTGTTATTTTAAGTTCTTAGTGTTTTTAAAGAATTAAATAAAAAAATTTATAAATTATTCAAATCTAAATTGTATTAGAGATATACATGTGTTTTTTTTTATTTCATATTGTGTATTCGGTGTTTTGTGTATATTTGATTATCGTAAATTCAGTGTTTTATTTCGTTAAATATATGTCAAATAATAATGTTGTATATGTGCTTTTTTATATATATTCATTTCTGTTTATTTGTAATTCATTGTATTTATGTATAATTTAGTGAAATGTGATAAAAATATCTAACATTATTTTAATAATAAAAAAAATTGTAAATAATACCATATATGTGTCATTTTCTTTGTTTTTTTGTTTTTAATTCGTGTTCTATGACTTCAATGCTTCTCCATAGTTCCGATGCTATGTCCCATGGTGGAGGGTTTTCAGAATTTACTCGCCGCTTCAGGTCAGCTAGTTTTTTCCTTAGCTTCATTAGTTTACCAGCCCTTTGCCTCTTGGGTTTTTGTGTCGGTGGTATTGTTGTTAATTTTTGTTCGGTCCTCCGTTGTTGTCGTCGCAAATATTGTTCGATGGTTATGGGCTGCGGCTGTTGTTTTTCGTCTACTGTTGTTGCTGAGGTGTCGCTTCTTTTTTCCACACCCATTTTACCTTCCTTGGCCAGCATGGAAATGTCGGCAGGATCGCCATATTGTGTTGTCATTAAAATAACTCAAAAGTATATATGTATTTATATATATGTGTAAATTTTGACCGGCGTTTCAAACGCCACTGGTTCTTTTGTTCAAAGTTGCCGGCGCTCAAAAGTCGCTAAAGGCAAAAGCACTTTCTAATAGTGCTGGTTTTTAAATAAATTTAGAATTAGCCAATTGCTCGGCTGAGTTGAGTTTCATAATTGATTTTATTTACAAACTTAATCCTACTTATAAATAAAAGTAACGGTACTTAAAGCTATTCTTTTGTTTACATTTTAATCCTAAACTTAATCCTAATCATGTGTTACAAATTATGTTTTAAATTACAGCTGTTTACATAGTATAATACTATGTTCTCACTGCAGCTAAATCCGCATTTCACTCGCTTTATAGTGGATTTAATTAAAGCTGGTCAATTTTTGGGTATATAAATACTGTCAAAATAAAACCCTCGCTTTAGCTAAATCGAGAATAAATCCAACAGAAATCAGGGATGTATTGTGCAATTCGCCGCAAAATGAACAAATTTACAACGCTGCAGCAGAAAATTTGCATCATTTTACGACTGTGAATTTTCATTTACAACAAAACAAAACAAAAATTCATAAACAAAAGCAGCAAGTGAGTATAGCAAAGAATTGTTTTATTAAAAAATTATTTATTTGTTGCATTTTCTTCGTAATGTCCATTATGGAAATGATTTTCATAATATAATTTAAATTTTGCATTTTATTTCACTTTTAACTTTTTTTTCGCAAAATTTGTTTTCTCCAAAACAAAAACTATTAAAATGTAAATAAACAATTCGTTCGAACAGCTGTGCAGCAACTGTCAAACTAAAGCTACAAATTGTAGTGAGAACGGTGGAGATTAAAAAATAAAGCTAATGCGGATTTAGCTGCAGTGAGAATGTAGTATAACACTTTACTTAAGCTAACAGCTGTGTAGTACTAGGGATGGTATTGTGGTACATTACATACTTTCAAATTTCTCTTCGATAGCAATATTTGTTTTTGCGTTGCTTAATATATAGAGGTCATCAGCATACATATATGTATACAATATGGGATTTTTTGATTGTTTAGTATTGGGTAATGGTTTTCAAAAGCGATTAAAAAAAGTGTTGTTGAAAGATGTGATCCTTGGGGAATACCGCTAAAGATTGGTTGAGTATTATAGATAATAATGTTGACCTTTACTTTTAGTTTCCGATGGTTTAAGCTTGATTTTATATAATAAAATATTTTTGGGCCAATTTTCAATTCATAAAGTTTTTTAGAAAAAGATGTATGTATTCCAATTCTATCAAAAGCTTTTTCGAAGTCTATTGACAGTATTGAGAGATGATTTCTTGTGGATAGATTTTTGCAAATTATGTGGTCTAAGTAAATATGCATCGGTTGTTCCACATCCAGGTCGAAAACAAACTTGGTTGGACGATATTTTTGTGTTTGTAAAAAACCATTGAAGTCGTCTTGATATTATTTGTGCAAGTAGTTTTCCTCCACAAGGTAGTAAAGATATAGGGCGATAGTTTGAAATTTCAAGAGTATTTGTATTTGGTTTTTTCATTGGTATTACTATTGCAGTTTTGTATGATTGAGGAATTATGCCGGTGTCAAATATATTATTATATAGATTTAAGATTTTTTGTTTTAAAATGTTTGGAATGTTTTTTAACACATCGTACGTTATTTTGTCATAACCTGGAGAAGAGCCTGTTGTTTAATATAAACAGCTATAAAATTCGTTTAAATGAATTGGATTTATTATATTATTCTTAGGTTTAAGGTGTGACTGAGTTGCGCTTTGTATTCATTTGAAAATTGGTCAATTTTCGAAATTTTTTAAAAATATTCCCCAAAATATTGTGCTAATAAATGAGGCTCGTCATATCTCTGGTTATTGTATTCTAAGGTTTTGATTACTTTTGGTTCATAGTCCCCAATTAACTTATCCCCCTATCACACATCACACTACAATTGTGAAATCGTTGTGTACGTATTATCAACGAAAAATTGTTCGAATTAGTCGAATCCATCGCCATTAACTTTTGTGCTCACACATCTGACTGCAATCTCTTTTTTAAAATGTTGTCGAAGCGTAAACTTGAAAAAATTTGTTTACTTCTCTCTATTTTTTTTTAAATAGAGTTACCGAGTTTATTATACCGGCACATGTTTGAGGGAATATGTTTACATTTATTATTATTAGTTTTATTTTAATAATAGTTAATAATATTTATGCTCTATAATTAACAAACTTGCGTTCTTATATGCGCATTTGAAGAAATAAATCATAATAATAGATTTAACAAGTTAAAACTATAATTACAATTTTGCAGAATCCAGTAAATTTGCATTTAATTTATAACAGGGTAACATTAATCATCGTTAGTGTTAGCCACTACTCGCACGAAAAATTTGATGCCTTTACCCAGCGATCTCACATCACACTGAAGTTCGAAAAACTCAATACACTCACATTTTTTTACTAATACACACACATTTTCCGCAGTGGTCACACTAATGGCACCAAATTTTTCGTGCGAGCAGTGGCAGACACTAACGATGATTAATGTTACCCTGTTATAAATTTAATGCAAATTTACTGGATTCTGTAAAATTGTAATTAAAGTTTTAACTTGTTAAATCTACTATAATGATTTATTTTTTGAAATGCGCATACAAAAACGCAAGTTTGTTAATATAGAGCATAAATATTATTAACTATTATTAAAATAATACTAATAATAATAAATGTAAACATTTTCCCTCAAACATGTGCCTGTATAATAAACTCGGTAACTCTACTTAAAATAAAATAAGAGAGAGAAGTATACAAATTTTTTCATGTTTACGCTTCGACAACATTTTAAAAATGAGATTGCAGTCAGATGTGTGAGCATAAAATTTAATGGCGATGGATTCGACTAATTCGAACAATTTTTCGTTGATAATACGTACACAACGATTTTACAATTTCAGTGTGATGTGAGATTGGGGGGTTAGTGTGACCACTGCGGAAAATGTGTGTGTATTAGTAAAAAAAATGTGAGTGTATTGAGTTTTTCGAACTTGCAGTTTGATGTGAGATAGCTGGGTTACGAACACCAGCCCATATATTTTTTATTGGAGTTTGTGGGTTAAAGTTTTTTGTGAGTATTTCAAAACATTGTCTTGTAGCAAGCTTTTTTTGTTTAATAAATTTTGCGTTCTTCTTTTTATAATCTATGAGATTATTTATTGTCATCATATTTCTAAAGATCTTCCAAGCTTCTTTTTTCTCCTTTTGTAGTTGTTTGAGCTCTTCATTCCACCGCGGTACGTGTTTTGAATACTTTGTACCATATGGAGATGTTCGAGGTATAGAAATATTGCAGGCTGTTTTTTGGATATTTGCTGCCTCTTTGTTTGCGTTCAGTGTTGCCATAATTTGAAATTGAAAAGATGCTAAATTTAAAAAAAAAGATGCTAAAACGTACTGGAGTCAAAATAAAAGATGCCAATTTTTTTTTTAGTTTCATTACCTTCTGATTGAAGAATTAAGTACTTATTAATTAATTCTTTGGTTTTTAAATGGAAAAATGAATATAAAACATGCTTCGATTTATTTTTTTAAAATTTGATATAAAATTATTTAGAGTTTTTTTAATTTTAAATTAAATATTTTTAAATGGTGCGTGGTAAAGAAGAAGAAAGCATATATTTCAAAAATTCATAACTGCACTGTATTCTTAATCGGACCGGTTTCTGGCATTTCAGCCTTCATCAGCGATTTATTGAACATTGTGATAATTGTTATGTTTTAATTGAATAGATTGTTTCTATATGAAAATTTTTTCTACTAAGGGCGGCCGTGAGGTTTTGAACCATGAACCTTCACATACACTCGTACTTGCACTTTTTGGTCAGCGCTTTAACACACTCACCTAAAGTCAGGCCTACGAGCAGTGTGGTTAGTTTTCAGTTTTCGTACCATACAGCCTTACTTTGTATTAATTTCAGAAGATACAACTCTGTCCAAACAAACAATCGTTATTTTTGAATTTTGAATATTTTTTGCATTTATACTTCTAATTTCCACTACTCTCAGTTTTCGTAAGAGTTGTCATATGTGATGTACGGTTTTTGTACATAACTACATATGCACTTTTACATATATTTGAGATGACGCTTTGAAGCGAAGAAAAATTTTTTGTTTGTTAGTTTTATCGTCATTTTTCAGACATATTGCAATTACTACTGTAATTAATATGCAATTTTTAATTTTGTTTAAATGGTGCGTGGTAAAGAAGAAGAAAGCATATATTTCAAAAATTCATAACTGCACTGTATTCTTAATCGGACCGGTTTCTGGCATTTCAGCCTTCATCAGCGATTTATTGAACATTGTGATAATTGTTATGTTTTAATTGAATAGATTGTTTCTATATGAAAATTTTTTCTACTAAGGGCGGCCGTGAGGTTTTGAACCATGAACCTTCACATACACTCGTACTTGCACTTTTTGGTCAGCGCTTTAACAAACTCACCTAAAGTCAGGCCTACGATCAGTGTGGTTAGTTTTCAGTTTTCGTACCATACAGCCTTACTTTGTATTAATTTCAGAAGACACAACTCTGTCCAAACAAACAATCGTTATTTTTGAATTTTGAATATTTTTTGCATTTATACTTCTAATTTCCACTATTCTCAGTTTTCGTAAGAGTTGTCATATGTGATGTACGGTTTTTGTACATAACTACATATGCACTTTTACATATATTTGAGATGACGCTTTGAAGCGAAGAAAAATTTTTTGTTTGTTAGTTTTATCGTCATTTTTCAGACATATTGCAATTACTACTGTAATTAATATGCAATTTTTAATTTTGTTTAAATGGTGCGTGGTAAAGAAGAAGAAAGCATATATTTCAAAAATTCATAACTGCACTGTATTCTTAATCGGACCGGTTTCTGGCATTTCAGCCTTCATCAGCGATTTATTGAACATTGTGATAATTGTTATGTTTTAATTGAATAGATTGTTTCTATATGAAAATTTTTTCTACTAAGGGCGGCCGTGAGGTTTTGAACCATGAACCTTCACATACACTCGTACTTGCACTTTTTGGTCAGCGCTTTAACACACTCACCTGAAGTCAGGCCTACGAGCAGTGTGGTTAGTTTTCAGTTTTCGTACCATACAGCTTTACTTTGTATTAATTTCAGAAGATACAACTCTGTCCAAACAAACAATCGTTATTTTTGAATTTTGAATATTTTTTGCATTTATACTTCTAATTTCCACTATTCTCAGTTTTCGTAAGAGTTGTCATATGTGATGTACGGTTTCTGTACATAACTACATATGCACTTTTACATATATTTGAGATGACGCTTTGAAGCGAAGAAAAATTTTTTGTTTGTTAGTTTTATTGTCATTTTTTAGACATATTGCAATTACTACTGTAATTAATATGCAATTTTTAATTTTGTTTAAATTTTAAACAAAAATAAAAAATTAAAAATTTTTGAATTTTGAATATTTTTTGCATTTATACTTCTAATTTCCACTATTCTTAAATTTAAACAAAATTAAAAATTGCATATTAATTACAGTAGTAATTGCAATATGTCTGAAAAATGACGATAAAACTAACAAACAAAAAATTTTTCTTCGCTTCAAAGCGTCATCTCAAATATATGTAAAAGTGCATATGTAGTTATGTACAAAAACCGTACATCACATATGACAACTCTTACGAAAACTGAGAATAGTGGAAATTAGAAGTATAAATGCAAAAAATATTCAAAATTCAAAAATAACGATTATTTGTTTGGACAGAGTTGTATCTTCTGAAATTAATAAAGCTGTATGGTACGAAAACTGAAAACTAACCACACTGCTCGTAGGCCTGACTTTAGGTGAGTGTGTTAAAGCGCTGACCAAAAAGTGCAAGTACGAGTGTATGTGAAGGTTCATGGTTCAAAACCTCACGGCCGCCCTTAGTAGAAAAAATTTTCATATAGAAACAATCTATTCAATTAAAACATAACAATTATCACAATGTTCAATAAATCGCTGATGAAGGCTGAAATGCCAGAAACCGGTCCGATTAAGAATACAGTGCAGTTATGAATTTTTGAAATATATGCTTTCTTCTTCTTTACCACGCGCCATTTAAACAAAATTAAAAATTGCATATTAATTACAGTAGTAATTGCAATAGGTCTGAAAAATGACGATAAAACTAACAAACAAAAAAATTTTCTTCGCTTCAAAGCGTCATCTCAAATATATGTAAAAGTGCATATGTAGTTATGTACAAAAACCGTACATCAGATATGACAACTCTTACGAAAACTGAGAATAGTGGAAATTAGAAGTATAAATGCAAAAAATATTCAAAATTCAAAAATAACGATTGTTTGTTTGGACAGAGTTGTATCTTCTGAAATTAATACAAAGTAAAGCTGTATGGCACGAAAACTGAAAACTAACCACACTGCTCGTAGGCCTGACTTTAGGTGAGTGTGTTAAAGCGCTGACCAAAAAGTGCAAGTACGAGTGTATGTGAAGGTTCGTGGTTCAAAACCTCACGGCCGCCCTTAGTAGAAAAAATTTTCATATAGAAACAATCTATTCAATTAAAACATAACAATTATCACAATGTTCAATAAATCGCTGATGAAGGCTGAAATGCCAGAAACCGGTCCGATTAAGAATACAGTGCAGTTATGAATTTTTGAAATATATGCTTTCTTCTTCTTTACCACGCACCATTTAAACAAAATTAAAAATTGCATATTAATTACAGTAGTAATTGCAATATGTCTGAAAAATGACGATAAAACTAACAAACAAAAAATTTTTCTTCGCTTCAAAGCGTCATCTCAAATATATGTAAAAGTGCATATGTAGTTATGTACAAAAACCGTACATCACATATGACAACTCTTACGAAAACTGAGAATAGTGGAAATTAGAAGTATAAATGCAAAAAATATTCAAAATTCAAAAATAACGATTGTTTGTTTGGACAGAGTTGTATCTTCTGAAATTAATACAAAGTAAAGCTGTATGGTACGAAAACTGAAAACTAACCACACTGCTCGTAGGCCTGACTTTAGGTGAGTGTGTTAAAGCGCTGACCAAAAAGTGCAAGTACGAGTGTATGTGAAGGTTCATGGTTCAAAACCTCACGGCCGCCCTTAGTAGAAATACTTTTCATATAGAAACAATCTATTCAATTAAAACATAACAATTATCACAATGTTCAATAAATCGCTGATGAAGGCTGAAATGCCAGAAACCGGTCCGATTAAGAATACAGTGCAGTTATGAATTTTTGAAATATATGATTTCTTCTTCTTTACAACGCACCATTTAAACAAAATTAAAAATTGCATATTAATTACAGTAGTAATTGCAATAGGTCTGAAAAATGACGATAAAACTAACAAACAAAAAATTTTTCTTCGCTTCAAAGCGTCATCTCAAATATATGTAAAAGTGCATATGTAGTTATGTACAAAAACCGTACATCACATATGACAACTCTTACGAAAACTGAGAATAGTGGAAATTAGAAGTATAAATGCAAAAAATATTCAAAATTCAAAAATAACGATTGTTTGTTTGGACAGAGTTATATCTTCTGAAATTAATACAAAGTAAAGCTGTTTGGTACGAAAACTGAAAACTAACCACACTGCTCGTAGGCCTGACTTTAGTTGAGTGTGTTAAAGCGCTGACCAAAAAGTGCAAGTACGAGTGTATGTGAAGGTTCATGGTTCAAAACCTCACGGCCGCCCTTAGTAGAAAAAATTTTCATATAGAAACAATCTATTCAATTAAAACATAACAATTATCACAATGTTCAATAAATCGCTGATGAAGGCTGAAATGCCAGAAACCGGTCCGATTAAGAATACAGTGCAGTTATGAATTTTTGAAATATATGCTTTCTTCTTCTTTACCACGCACCATTTAAAAAAAATTAAAAATTGCATATTAATTACAGTAGTAATTGCAATATGTCTGAAAAATGACGATAAAACTAACAAACATTAAATATTTTTAATTTTAGAGATTTTTTTTTTTTAATTTCAAATATAGCAGAATTTACAATATCAAAAGATATGAGTATATTACAATAATTGGTTTATTTCTGTGATGTCTTCATCTTCAGGTTCTTCTTGGCTCTAATATATTTCTGACGATCGACTTTCAACGACATCGCTCGTTATATTGTTAGCGTAACAGCACCCATTTTTCAATTTCAAACCTTCTTTTATACCTATTACAGAACATAACAACTCGGATTTTATTCTGTTGCAAATTTTGCTTTTAACTAAAGTCATATAAACGACGTTCAACTCTGGTTTTTGAGAAAGACAAAACTAATAAAGACAATACAAATGTGGATAACTCTTTAAATGGACTTTTGCCAATAGAATTTTTGTGAACTTCAATCAATAAAGAGGTTGTATTCAGTGCAGTATCCCTTTATTGTTCTGTGACATAACTCAATTGGATTTGAATTTTTTCTGTTTCAGATGATCTAAATTTTAGCTCTTCTAATATATTGGTTATCGTTTTTTTTTTACCCGGTTTAATGTGTTTTGTATTGAAAATTTTGGAATTTTTTTAATGCAATTATATTTTTTGGCAATCGACTTTTTAATTCATTCAAAATTGTTGTTGCTATTTACATTCTTCTATTTCAAAATGTTTTGATATAGTTGTTGAAAGAAACGAGCAGAGTGGTAAAAAGAGGAGTACACAAATTTGTCGTATTGCACTTTGAGAAATTTAAACATATCAATACCATTAAAATTATATATTCAAAAATAATGAAAAAAAAAAATCAAAAAAAATATGCTAGAAGCAACTTTTTATTAATAAAAGATGCTAAGTTAGCATCTAACATCTTTTCATAAATTTTGCGTTGTTAAATGTATTTGTTGTAGTTATTGAATTTTCTATATGTTTTCGAAACTTTTCCCAATTCGCAAGCTTGTATTTAAAACGTGTATTTGGTACCGTTTGATATGAAGTATCAGTTCTGGTATTTTTTAAAGTAGTTAGTATCGGAAAATGATCAAAATGAAAAGGTTATTTATGACTTTCCGGGTTAGAGTAGGTAAAAGATTTGATGAACAAAACGTACAATCATTATTGGTTAATGAATTGTGCGTTGAAAAATGGGTAGGTGATTCCATGCATTAAATTATATATCTCTTTCGGATATATTTGTTTCTGGAGGGATGTATATTGATGAAATTCTTATATTTTTTTTTAAACATAGAGTGGCTGTGACAGATGAAATGTTGTTTGAGTAATGTGGAATAAAAGTATGTGGTAAGGTTTTATGAACTAAAAGTCCACAGCCTTGGCGTGCAGTGTTATAAAAATTTTGGAAATATCTAGTGTATTGTTTTGGAACATGGGGATTATCTGAATTTTTAATGTGTGTTTTCTGAAGGCATATGATATGTGGGTGATATTTTTGAATTATTAGTTCTAAATTTGTGTAGATATTTATAAATCCATTGATATTCAACTGTATAATATTAATATTCATTAATATAATACCAATGGTTTACTTCAGGAATTTGATAAATATATTAAGTGATGATTATTTACTGTCATTTTTATAGTTTTATATTTAATTTTATTTCTTGAGAAGTTGTAATGTTTTAAATACTATTTTTGTTTGGATGTTTTGAATAAGAGAGTAATGAAGAAGTATTGAAAGGAGATGATTCATTTGATGTTGAGAGTTTTTTTCTTTAGTTTGTGGTTCTGGTTTAGGGTTTGTTGTTTTTTTATGTTGAAGCTTTAGATAAAGAGCTTTGAATTGGAGAGTAGTTTGAGTTAGATTTTTCTGTTGTTAAAATAATTGTTTTTTGTTGAGAGAGTTGAGATGAGGGTGAAGAGTTTATTTTGTTCACATGATTTTGAGTTTTATTTGTTTCTGTTGTGTCGGAATTTTTTGTTGTTTGTTTATTGTGTATTTGTTCTGTAGAATTGTTATTATTTTTTGCCATATTTGCATATGACATATTTTGTTGATTTGGGTACCGTTGATTGTGAATTTTTTTTGCTTCTCCGATACTAAATTTAGTTTGTGTTTTTATTTTGAGCGTCTCTTTTAGTTGTGTATATTTTGGACAATTGTAAGATAAAGCGGGGTGATCGCCAAGGCAATTAGCACACATAACACGAGTACATGCTAGTGGGGGGGGTGTGGAGGGAAATTACAGATGTCACATGTTTTATTGTTTTTACATCTATTGAGAGTATGACCCAAAAGTTGGCAATTTTGGCAATCGTAATTTCAGATGGAATTTTGTATAAATTGAATGAGGGTAGTATAGTACCCGTAGGTACTTTTTCATTTCCTTCTTGTCTGGTGAATTTGTAGATTTCAGTTACACCTTGATCTTTCATATATTCTAAAATTTCTTTTTCATTTACAGGTATTTAGTGATTTGTGTAATGAGATCTCTACATCGCAGAGTCCTCCAAAATTCTTTGTACGTCCGAATTTGTCAGCAATTTTTTTGTGATTAAGCTAAGACTAAAATGCCGCCATCTCGTAATAAGCTTATGCTGGGGTATTCTTTGCTTATACCTTGAATAGCTTTTTCAATGGCAAATACACTGAAACCAGTTACTGGTTTCTTTTCATCAGTTGATTTTATGATCACATATTTGGGGTCATCCCCATATTCTGTTGATAAAGTGTTGGAAATATTTCAATATTAGAGTTCGATTTCCTTTTTTTAGTTGGTTTTTTCGTGTCTTATCTAGGAGAATAAACCTATTCCCCGTAGAGAATGGGTCGTCCACACCCATCTTTATCAATTTTAATTTCTTTCTGGAACTTTTGTGGTTTTGTAAATTATGTGGGAAGTTAAGGATGTGTGTATATAAGTACAAAAGAAGAATTGTAAACTGCGTAAGTAAAAGAGTAAAAGAGATTATCGAACAGACGACAATTTCGATTTGAAAAAGAGCCAAATAAACAGAATTAAAAATCAAATAATCACCAATAAAAACAATAAACATTCAACGGGTCCTAATATTATTAGATATTGAAAGAGCGTTTGACACCGTTTGGCATAATGGCATAGTATTTAAACTTCTTGATGCAAATATACGAAAATACTTATGCAAACTTATTTCATATTTTCATTCACGGCAGAAGCTTTAAAGTTGCGGTTAATAATGAAACATCATCTCCAAAAACCATTACCACAGGGTTACCTCAAGGATCAGTCTTGTCGCCATTGCTTAACTCGCTATATACATCCGATTTTAAAGTCCCAAAATATATGAAAATTGCTTATTACGCAGATGATTCTGCGTTAATTTCTTCAAACAAACTTACAAGTGCACTCCTGAAGAAAATTTATAAGGGACTTGTAAATTGCAGTAAATATTTTCACAAATGGAAAATCAAAATTAATCCGAACAAGACCCAAGTAATAATTTTCCCATTCAACAAATCTCCCAAAAGACTGCCAAGACGTCATCTTCTTATTGGATATAATACCATAAATATACTTAACGAAGTCAAATATCTTGGAGTTGTCTTGGACAAAAAGCTTACATTTAAAAGACATATTATGGCTACGTGTCAAAAAGCTATAAAATCATTTAAAGCATTATGGCCTCTACTAAATACAAGGTCATTTCTAAACCACAAAAACAAAAATGTACTCTTCAAAAGTGTCATAAGGCCGATATTAACATACGCGTGTCCTATTTGGTGTGACGCTGCCAACTGTCACCTAAAACGCTTACAAATTACGCAAAACAAATGTCTTAAAATGATAAATAAAAAGCCCTGGAGGTATCCTACAAATCTTCTTCATGACGAACTAGGTTATGAAAAAATTATCGATTTCATAACAATGATTAATTACAATTACTTTGCCAAAGTTGAAAATTCCTCTTCCCACTGATAAGAGAATGCAGGGAAATAACGTAAAATTAAGAAAGAAATTACCAAATTGAAAATTATATCTTATAGAGGTCTTGTGATGATGTTACACACATCTTCATTTATCTTTATTTATTTCATTTATTCATCTTTATTTGTTTATATTTTTTTGTTTATTTTTGTTTACTATATGCACATGCACATATTTATTTGTAATTAGTTGTTTACATTTATTTATTTTTTTTGCATATCTTTTCTTTTTATTCAACACATACCACAAAGTACACTAACCTTCGGTAAAGGGTTGAATTACAAAACAATAAATTATTGTGTAATTAAATATCACTGGAATGCAAAATGACAAATTTGTGAAAATTCAAATTGTGTCAATAACCCATGACAAATAGGAATGTTACTCAAATTTTGAGGGGAAAATTTTAAATTGATTATTGAACGTTTTCTGATTGGCTATTGAGCCCAACGTTCAAAATCAATGAATTTGTAATATGCGAATGTAAAGAAAAGAGAAGACTATTATTTAAATTAAGTAAAAATATTAAATTATAATGATATAAAAGACCAGCATTTTAAAATAAATAAATGAATTATAATTCTGATTTGAAAGGGTTATAATTAAAACCAAACAGAGATTTTCTTTTTTTTTACTGGCATATTCTGCCAAAGGGTTTAAACATTGGCATAATCTGCCTACGTGCTATCTCTGTAAAACATTAAAAAAGTGCATCTAGCGTGCACGCGGGAACTGCTTTGAGGAAAGCACTTGACAAAATTCCTCCTGAGATTGGTCCGGTTCTCACCCAATCTTAGTATCCTTTTGTACACCCTTCTTACACTATATGGCGATCCTGCCAAGCTAACACTATATGGCGATCCTGCCCCCTCTTACACTATATGGCGATCCTGCCCCCATACATACACTATATTAAATTTAAATGCCACTATGTACGTAGATTGCTACAAGGCATACATTATATAACGGTCCAGCGATTTTTATAATATTTGGTGATCCTAGCTGGCGTCCCACCTACACTATATGGCGATCCTGCCTCATACACTATATGGCGATCCTGCCTTTTACACTATATGGCGATCCTGCCATATAGTGCCCTTTTACACTATATGGCGATCCTGCAAATTTGATCCTGGTAAAAACTTCTGTTACCCGATCCTGCAAACACCGATCCTGCAAACACCGATCCTGCAAACACCGATCCTGCAAACACCGATCCTGCAAACACCGATCCTGTAAACACCTACACCACTATATAGATGCCTACAAAGAACAGAGTTAGAATCAGCATAGAAATGGATGAACGGAAAGAGCAGCAAAAATTGTTATATGATGACGATAATCTAACAGAAGAAGAGAAGTTAAAATGGTTAATAGGATGGTGGAAGTTTATAGGGATGAAAAGAGCTCCAACCATCGAAGACGTTAGAAATCCCACGACGAGGGATATAGAAACTAAGTTAATGATTGAGAAATCGGAAAATTGGAGACATAGGAAATTGCAAAACTAAAAAAAAAAAAAAAAATTAAATCAATTAAAAAAAAATACAACAACAAAAAATTTTTTTTTAACTAAAATAATAATGTAAAGTTATCACAACAAAATTGTTATATTAAAGTAATAGCGCAATTAGACAAAGAGAAAACTGTAGAAAATAAAATACAAATATTTTAAAAAATGGACAATACAAAACATTATTATGGAATTAATATCAAAATCATAATAGAATTAAATGAAAATTGAATATAATATGTTAAACCAATTAAGAAAATTTATGTATATGAAATATTGTTAACAACATTTTTTTTTTGGCAATGACAATGGTGAAAATAAAGGAAATACTTTTTATAAAAGAAAATAAAGACAATGGAAATAAAACAGGAAATTTTAAAAGAAGATAAACATAATAAAAGAGATAATAAAAACGCTGGTGATGACTGACGAACTAGGACAGACGATAGAGATGGCAGCGCCTATTGGAAATGTTCACTCCAAGATCGGTGTGTGTACATCAGGAAATAATTGAAAGGAAATGATATAAAGAATATATAATAGGGGTATAAAATGAATCAATAAATTTGCGCGTTTATGACGTGGTGATAATCCATCGAAACTAGATTCGATAATGGAGAAACTACGTGCCTGATATAATAAGATACAGTGATAATTCTGCGAAATCCAGATTTCGACGTGAAGAAACTGACATCTAATATATAAAGGAAATAAATGATTTGATAATCATTGTAGACAAAGGTCGCAATGAAAGATATAATGATAGCTATGATCTAAAAAATATAAATGAAATAATGAATTCGCACTATAATGGAAAAGTGACGAAAAGTATATGAGTATATGTTATGTAACGAACCCCGAAAGATAAGATAGAATATGAGAAAATAATGAGGGAAAATCCTCGAAAATTTTAAAGAATCAAAAGGACACACCACGCGACATAGAATAGATGACTAAAAATTTATCGTAATTTCGAAAAGAAAATAATTATTTTTAAAATAAAAGATGAAAATTGCCATGTCATTGACCACATGAAGTTATACATGTTTCGATTGATGTAACTAATATGAAATCTAAAGGAGAAATTTAATATATATAAAATGAAAATTCAATCTTAGATGTAAAAGGAAACATAAAATTATATCATAATAATACTTTAAAATTATATAAACGTAAATGAAAATGTAAAATTGTATAGATTGTTAATTACTACACATAAGAGCACATAGTGAACTTACTTATAGATATTGTTAATAAATAGATATAGAAATTACTTATTACATTTTTTTTTATATAATATTATATCACAAAAACAAAATTAGAATAACCACTAAGTTTAAGAGAGACAAAAAAAATAGCATTTTTATTTTAAGTAATGAAATTCATGAATTTTGTGAAACCCATAAATTTCATCTTAAGGGTAGGGGTGTGATGATGTTACACACATCTTCATTTATCTTTATTTATTTCATTTATTCATCTTTATTTGTTTATATTTTTTTGTTTATTTTTGTTTACTATATGCACATGCACATATTTATTTGTAATTAGTTGTTTACATTTATTTATTTTTTTTGCATATCTTTTCTTTTTATTCAACACATACCACAAAGTACACTAACCTTCGGTAAAGGGTTGAATTACAAAACAATAAATTATTGTGTAATTAAATATCACTGGAATGCAAAATGACAAATTTGTGAAAATTCAAATTGTGTCAATAACCCATGACAAATAGGAATGTCACTCAAAATTGGAGGGGAAAATTTTAAATTGATTATTGAACGTTTTCTGATTGGCTATTGAGCCCAACGTTCAAAATCAATGAATTTGTAATATGCGAATGTAAAGAAAAGAGAAGACTATTATTTAAATTAAGTAAAAATATTAAATTATAATGATATAAAAGACCAGCATTTTAAAATAAATAAATGAATTATAATTCTGATTTGAAAGGGTTATAATTAAAACCAAACAGAGATTTTCTTTTTTTTTACTGGCATATTCTGCCAAAGGGTTTAAACATTGGCATAATCTGCCTACGTGCTATCTCTGTAAAACATTAAAAAAGTGCATCTAGCGTGCACGCGGGAACTGCTTTGAGGAAAGCACTTGACAAAATTCCTCCTGAGATTGGTCCGGTTCTCACCCAATCTTAGTATCCTTTCGTACACCCTTCTTACACTATATGGCGATCCTGCCAAGCTAACACTATATGGCGATCCTGCCCCCTCTTACACTATATGGCGATCCTGCCCCCATACATACACTATATTAAATTTAAATGCCACTATGTACGTAGATTGCTACAAGGCATACATTATATAACGGTCCAGCGATTTTTATAATATTTGGTGATCCTAGCTGGCGTCCCACCTACACTATATGGCGATCCTGCCTCATACACTATATGGCGATCCTGCCTTTTACACTATATGGCGATCCTGCCATATAGTGCCCTTTTACACTATAGTCTATTATTTCGAATAAACTTCCTATAAGCATATAAATATTTTCAGATAGTATTTGGATATATTAAATCATATAAAGGTTTTTTCCTCCCATTTAAAAATCATTAAAAAGAAAAACTATTTCATATCTGAAGATCCTATATATTATTTGTTGCTATATCTATATGTAAAGATAAGATCTCATACATATGTAAATATCAAATTTGTTAAAATATGTAAATAAAGGAAGAATATATAATTGAAAAAAATTTTATGTTATTTTTTCTATCTAAATTATAAAAGTTTCCTACAAAATATCTACAAAATTAGTTAAATTTACTAAAACTTAAACATATTTTTATAATAATTTATTGAAATATTGAAAACTTACTGTATTCTCATAAATTTTTTTCATATAAACAAAATTCGTAAGAAGTTCTTTTGTATAGTTTTTTTTACACACACCGAAAAAAATACGCCGCACAGTGGACCATTTGCCGAGAAGGCGGTCAAAAATCTATAAATTTTGATTGGATTGGAATTTTGGTATGCGGTTTTTTTTTTGTTTGGTAGGTGAGACTTTAGCCTTAAAGTTTTGCTATAAAACGTAATTCTCGACCGAAAATAAAAAAGTTACGGAGGGTTTAAAATACATTTTCATTTGTAGTTGAATTTTAGTACAAAAGTGAAGTGTTAAAAGGTAAAAAAAGGTTTTTTTTTTATTATAATGTCTTATTTTTCCAGTTAATTTTACAACTAATACTTTTTAACAATTTTTTAAGTTAATTTTTTCAGAAAATGCCAAACTTTGGCCCCCGTAAACTTTTTAGTCCTAATGTGCACAAGGGCCAAAGGCTGTTTTTTTTTTTTTTTGAAAGATCCCGAGTTAAAATATAATTTATTAAGCAGCGAACGTAAAAGTTACCTTATATTGGTTCAAGATAGAGAAGTTTCAAGGAAAAACTCGTATGTTTTTGCTTTAGTTAAATTTTTTTTATTGTCTTTTTAAATATTTCTATATCAATTTTTATGGTAAATTTATGAAACATAAAGCCGGCCACTCACGTACATTTTTAACTGTCAGTTTCAACTGTTCAGTTATAACTGACAGACTTAACTGTGAACTGAGATGTACACACACGTGCAGTTCAATACTTCAGTTTTTAACATGGATTCGAACGAGCAGGACGGTTTGGCCGCTCTCGGTGTACTTTTTGTAATTTTACAAAAAAAAAAAAAAATTAAACAGCGTAAACATTGGTGCAAGAAGTGGTTATTACAACGAAATTTATCTTCCCACAGTAATTTATTAAAAGAATTAAGTGAAGAACCATTAGATTTCCTCAATTATTTGCGCATGACTCAATCAGTGTACCAAAAACTGCTTTCGTTGGTTTCCCCTTTGATTATGAAGGAAGATACAGTCATGAGAAGAGCAATTTCTCTACACGAAAGATTAATTGCTACATTGAGATTTCTAGCAACAGGGCGGTCGTATGAGTGCCTAAAATTTTCTACAAGAATATCTCCCCAAGCGCTTGGAAAAATTATCCCAGAAACATGTAACGCCTTGTACAAAGTTTTGCGGAAGTATATTGAGGTATAATTTTAAATAAATAAAAGGAAATAGAACATTATTTTGTTAGCAAACTGCTTTTATTTTTCAATGAAAATCAAATTTGATTTTTTTGTTGCCAACATTTTTTATAAGAGGATGCTGTGGTGTCGTGAGAAAAGAAGGCTTGTCCATTTCCGCTGTTATAAATTTCACTGAATGAATTAGGAATCTCTGTTGACGATGTTGTACTTTGGGTAATATTAATAGGGCTCTGACTTGTTGATAAACTTTGATAACCCATTTCAGCCTCATATAGTATGTCATTTATTTTTCTTTCTGCAATGACGGCCACGCGTTTTTCTAGGCCTTTTAACCTCTCAGCAACACATTTTCCCATCAGATCAAAACGGCCAGGTTGATCCCTAGTTGTTTTGAAGTGGTCACGCAATGAAGTCAGCACTTCTGCTGACAGGTCATCATTTGTCTTTCTTTTTCTATTACAACCAGGCCTTGATATTGGTGTTTGTTTTGCTGGAGTATCCTCATATATTGATGTAGTGGCTTCTTCATCCTCATTTACATCTTCTCCAAATGGAAGTAAATTGTTAGTCGATTCCTTAAAAAATAAAAAAAATATTGCTAAAACTTTTTAAAATACTAAATTTTAAATAAATTAGTTTTTAATATTAATTGTTCCGTCATTGTTTCAGTTTCCCAGCTCAGAAGATAAATGGAAGGAAATTGCGAGTATGTTTGGTGAAAGATGGCATTTCCCACACACGGTGCCATGGATGGGAAACACATTGATATAATTCCCCCTGAAAACTGTGGATCTTATTATTACAATTACAAATGAAGACACAGTATGGTGCTTCTAGCAATAGTTGACGCACAATATCGATTCTTACTGGTGGATTTTGGAACAAATGGACGGATTTCCGATGGTGGTGTTCTTCAGAACACAACTTTCTTTGAGAAGCTGGTGAACAATAATTTACATATTCTTCAGCCTGACGATGTTACTGAGAATTTCAAGAATGTTCCGTATGTCTTCGTTGCGGACGATGCGTTTCCTCTCAGAACGGATATTTTGAAGCCATTTAGACAAGGACTACTAGATTCAGCCGAAAAAGAGGTTTATAACTACCGATTATCTCGAGCAAGGCACATTGTCGAAAACGTTTTTGGGATACTTGCAGCACGGTTTCGTATCTTTCAGTCCCCAATTAATTTACAACCATGGAATATTGAGAAGGTAGTAATGGCTACATGTGCTTTGCATAATTTTTTGATTGAACATCAATCTAGTACTTACGCCGCTGCGCAGTGTAGATATCAAGAAAATAGTAATGACGGGTCTGTTATTTCTATGGGTTACGATAGTTTCCAATCAAACATGATTCCACTTAATCGTCGTCGAGGAAATACTTGCAATGACGCAAAAGAAATCAGAAATAATTTCATGAACTACTTCATGAATGATGACAAAGTCCCATGGCAAAGCAATCACATTTTAAAAACCCAATAAATACATACTAAAGATAAATACATACATACTTTACATTAATTTTATCGTGTTTTTCTTACCTCATCATTTTCTCTGTCCAGATTTGAATTCGATGTTCTTGGAGTGTCTTGATCATGTAGGAAATCAAACAGGTCGTAGTACCAAAGTACCGGCTTGTAAATGTTGTCTGCAGATGCTCCAGACTTCTTTGATGCCTCAAGTTTCTTTTTTTCTTTGCGAAAAGCAGATCTTAAGCTGTTTATTTTTGACAAAACAGATTTCTTTTCCGCGCTAGGTTCTACTTCTTGTAACTTCTTCGCCAGCTTGTTGTAGGCAGCATCTTTTTTGACGCGATCATGGTACTCGCTAGATTTAACTTGCCATAGGCAAGGTTCTGATCTATATATTGCAATAAAATCAACTATCACTTGGTTCTGTTTACGCGACATGATACGCACTCTCGCTCGACACAAATTGAACTGAGAACGGTACAGTTGAACCCCCCACACACGTTCACTTCAGTTGAATTTCAAATTTTTATATTTTTAACTGACAGTAAAAATATAAAAATTTTAAATTTCTCAGTTAAACTGAACAGTTGAGTTGAACTGTCAGTTATTACCCACATACGAACAGTTTTAACTGTCAGTTTCAACTGTGCAGTTAAAACTGTCAAACTGTAAAACTGAGTGGCCGGCTTAAAAATTTTTTTTGTAAATTTACAAAATATATAAATTTTTAAATAAAGAAAATTTTGTAACAATATAAAAAAATTGTAACTTATTGTTAGTGTAATGAAAAAGTACCTTAAATCAACCAATTTAATAAAAATTTCTTCTAAATAGCCTTGATTTTCATCTTCTAGAAGTTGTTTAGCTTCTTCGTCTAATTCAGTAGAGGTAGTTTTCCATTTTTGACGATGTTGGACATATATGGATCTGAAGTGCACAACAAAATAGTGATAAGGTCTTCATTAGTACAACATCTGGACATTTTCCTTGTGTTGTGCTCGCGAAAGAATCTGTAGTCTTTGTTCCTTTTTTCTTGCGCTTCTTCGGATAGGTCTCCTATTGGAGACCCCCCATGGTACAAAATTTTATGAACTGTGGATGGCATATATCTCCAAGAGTATTTTTCATTATAAAGTATAGCTGTTTTATTGGCGTACTGCATTTATCTTTCTGCTGCATGCTAGAACTTGTAATATGATTTTGAATCGTCTTATTAATTCATGATCTACGCCTGTGATAGATGCTGCAGTTTCCGGATCGAAAAAAATCTCATTGCAGTATTTCCATCATTTGTGTTTCCTTCCCCTTGTTTTGGTTGGTCGATTAGGAGGCCTAGCTGTAGATATTTTTGTTTAATTTGTTTTTTTTTGCTTTCTTTTTTTCTTAATTTTCTTTGTTTTTCTCACTGTTTCGCCTAACTTACCAAATTCCAAATCATAACCCAATTTAAGAGTATGCTCCATGAAACGTATTCTAGCATGAAGAGGGGACATTCCAAATTTGTAGGCTTTCTTAAAACTATCGTCTTCTGGTGGGGGTTGGCTTAATTGACTTGATGTCTTTTGGCATATAATGCAGCTTGACGTTGACTTTGTTCCAGTTAAAGCTTGTGCAACTTTTCCATCAATCATTGTGAGACACATTTTAAAATGTACTTCAATGTCTTGGTCATCAAATTTAAATATTACTGGTTGAAGTTTCTTAATTTGATCTTTTATTTTTTGAACTTCTTCAGTTATGACATCTTTGGTTTCCTTTTTGAATGCAAATTTTATTGGTCTGCAATACTCTGTTGAAGAAGGAATTTCATTTTTCCATATATCAATTTCTGTTGCTCTACTAGTTGACGGCTCTAAGATGCTATACCTTTTTGTTAAGCGCAATGGAACGAAAGATACCATAAATAAATTAGCATCTGATGAATTTTCGGCATTAAATTGCTTGTATTGCTTGTACTGACCAGAGGATCCATCACATCCCTATTTAGAAATTAAAGTAATGCTGCCATTACCAATTTTTTTTAAATGATCAGTATCAAGCGTAGTTACCAATCGTTCTGCAGTATGTTCAAGGAGATCTTGCAATTTTATTTCTGCTGATGTTGAAGTGACACTAATAGCAGATTGTGAAGGTAAGCATTCTTTTTTGGCAGAAACTAAATCTCGATACTCTGGAAAAATCCCACAATTCTTTTCATTGGTTCGCTTCCGCAATTCCTTATATTGATTTTTGCTCAATTTCAAATCCAAAAATAGGGCGAACACTTCTTCCGGCGTAAATTTCTTATCTTCAATTGGTGTAGGAATGCTTTTCAAAATCCTCTTAGTGCGCCTTGGGCTCGCTTCTACTATTTTTTCAATTATTTCAATTTTATTTCTTTTATTTTGGGTTGGTTGAATTTGGTGCAAAAATGAATCCTTAATAATTCTTTGAGAAATTTCTTCATTGATATTCTCCAGCTTGCGCCTTCGAGATCTTTCACTACATCCGTCAATTGGTTTTGCTGGTCGACGCTTTTTTCCACTTTCGTTGGCAGTTGTAGATGCACTCTCAAAAATAAGTTCCTTTATTAACCAGTCTTGGTAATGTTTGGACATCTTTGCCTTGCTATGAGAGCATTCAATATACCAAATTCGATGCAAAATTAGTAATTTTTCCTTTGTGCATTTCAATGTCTTCTAAGTTACAATTCTTAAAGAATTCGTTGCTCGCTATGTGGAAAATTACATCGTCTACATCATTTCGTTGAAAATAAATATCTGCCAGATCTCTGTAACAGTACTTAGCCATTGCACAATTTGTAATGAATAATAATTGTGGAAACATTATTATAAATACTCTTTCTTGCAATTATGTAAAATAAAATTTTTTATCTTTTATTAGAAGCATAAAAAACCCACACCCTAACCCCTTTTAAAAGGTGAAGCATACCTGTTCATATCTTAAAGGGCTATGTCGCAATAGTTTTTTTTTACCATTTACCTGTTATTTAAATTGTTTCCAATTTTGCCAGGTATTTAAACTATATAACTCTAATTCAGACTATTAATGTTTTTGAAAGATACCTATGTAAATGTACCTGTAACAATTAAGCGCATTATATATCAACCCTTTTTTATAAGTATATAACAACTCCTGACAACTCTACCGACACGCAAAAAAATACACCGCGGTGCACCGGTACGACCAACTTTTGTATTCATAGCACTCAGACGGACGGACGGACATCGTTAAATCGACTCAGAAAGTGTTTTTGAGTCGATCCGTATAATAAAAGATGGATAAAGGTCCAATATTTTTGGCAGTTACAAACATCACCTCAAACTTAATATATCCGAACCACATAGTGGACAACTTTTGTATTCATAAATTTTGCAGAAAATATCTAACCTTGGGTCAGAAAAATTGTTCTGGTGCACACAGGCGGAAACTGGTGGGTGTATAATGGGGTATTAGAGTATAGGGGAGGGTTCGTACTATAGAAGAGTGCAAGATTTTTTCTGACTGCTTTTGACTGGCAGGAGTTATGCTCTATTAAGTAGGATATTTTCGGAAAATTTGGACCTTTTTTAAAAAAATTTTTTTTTTTAAATTTCAGAACGACTCAGTGATTTTACATTTTTAACGTTAATAGTATGGAAGCGACAAAATTATACAAAATTTATTTCACTTCAAAATCTTTTAAATCGAAAAAGTTACAGTTATTCAAAAATAAAAATTTACAAAGAAATTTTTAATTTTAGCAAAATACTGAGAAAGCCCGTTTCGAAGACCCTGTTTGCGTGATATAGTTGAGTTAGAGTCGCAATTTTGTGGCTCCCGAGGTTTACTAGTGTTTACTTTCAAATGAATAACATAACTTTAAAATCGGTCGGTCTTGACCGACTATAATTTTCTTACTTGTTTAATATTAAATTTATATTAAATTTTACAGATAAATTTCGACTTGGAGAAACTGTTTCCCTCAACACAACACAACTTAACAAATAAGTGGCCGGAATTGTTTGAAAAACTAACGGCCTTTTACAAAGGAAACTTAAAGGACAAAACCTATAAGCAATTGTTCGACTGCATTGCACATGACGATGTAAATGAAGGTAAGCAAAATCCATATATAAATTATCTATTTATCTTTTTTATAATTGTATTTTCCATATGGTTGCCATGTATTGTACATAAACAATTTTTGAAAGGGTTCACACTATGTGTACAAATTGCACGTGCTAAAAAAATAAGAAAAACACAAGCAAAACACATAGTGTGAACGCAGCTTAATTAAAAATGTTATGCTTTGTATGTAAAAATAATTTTGAGGACATTTCCTATTTGACTACCCATTTTATAAATGTACATGGCCTTCTCATAACAGTGAGGTTAAGTGTGTATTTCCTGGTTGTTTTCAATTTTTTTCAAACTTTCCTACTTTTCGAAGACATAGTAACAAACTTCATCCAAATTCGAAATCAATTATTGCAGGTTCAAATGGTTCACCGAATACCAAGAAATTTAAATTGGCAAATGAAGTTGAAACACAAACAATCTCACCCATAAACTCAACAATTTCCAATAATCTAAACACCAATTTTGAATATCATAAAGCAGAAATTTCTAAGACATGTGAACAATTTTCCACACGGTTACATTCAAAAAGCAATTTAACAAGAAAATATGTTTTAACTATTCAAAACGATATGACTAAAATCACCTCAACTATTGTTCAGAGTATTGAAAAAGAAGTCTTAGAATGTATTCCGGATATAAAAAGAAATAAATTTTTAGAATTTTTAAATTTTTGTGCCTTGCTTTTCAAACACATTGGGCCTGAATATAAATTTTTTTAAACTCTTGAACAAACCGATCAATTCTCTAAGCAACAATTCTTTAATGTTAACAATGAAGTGACAGAAGTGATAATAAACGGTAAGCCAACTTTGGATGCTGGTCATATGCAAGGTTGCTTAATGGACTGTAACGATTTTTTTTGTATAAAAACAAAACGGAAAAAAAAAAATACTTCTATTGAACTTGTACGCACGAAATTTCTTTTGCTGCCAACACTGACAGTTACTATAAATGTAATCCATAACACATATGAGTACTCCGTTACTTATATAATCTACTCAGAAACCTAAATTACAACCTCATTGACTTGACTGCTTTGCTTCCTTTTTACTTATAATTTCAACGTGATCGCAAGCAAATTAATAAAATTTAACAAAGTGACTTAGCATTGCTACCTGAAAGGAAAAGGCATTAACTATTAAAATTAAAAAGTCATATAGTAAATGATAATTAACAGTGACCTATCAATCGAACATTTGTTTCGTGTTATAGAAGGTAAGATTTGTGAAATCAATTGATGACGAAAATATATAAACCAAAATCTTCAACCCTCTAGTTCTCACGTGCATCCAATTAAAGGGTACAAAGTTCAGAAATTTGTTCAACTCTAAAAACCGAACCACTTACTTAAGTTCCTAGCATTCACTAGCTAAAACCTTCAGCTTTCCAATAACACCCGCTGTAAAGTATGATAGATGTGTCACAACCATCAAGAACACCTATAAGTATAAAACTATTTTAAATCATTTTACTATACAAAACTTCAAACTTGTATAAATTAATACACAGCTTAATTTAAGTCGACCAATTTTAATTGCAAAACTTTTCCCTTAAAACTTTAACAAATCTAAAAATTGTACAAAGACTTGTTCCTCACCCTGTTGATATGTACAAGAAATATAACAATTATTTTACTATATAATTGGCTCATACCTCAAATTAATTATTTCATTCATAAATTTCTTGTCATCTGTTAACATTTATTTCTTATTTTTTTGTATTACAATAATTATCAAATTTTGCAAATCCCCAACTTCTTATTCAGCATTATATTCAAACTTGCCATCTCACTCTAACTTCCTATTTCAAATGGCTTAAAAGAAAACTACATTCTGTTTAGCACTCAGCCAAACTTTGTCTGTCGCTTTATCGGTCCGTCCGTCGTTAACATTTTATTATAAGAAAAACAAGTAAGAAAATTATGGTCGGTCTAGACCGACTATACGATACCCTATACCATGCGTTTAGAGACCCTATGTCTTAGACCCAACTAACTGGATATAGAAAATAAGCATAAACCAAATTTGAGTGGATTTTTATTAATTTTTTCGGCTGCAGATATGAAAAAGTTCATATAGGATGCTATATCTATATGGGGACTAGGTCCAAAAATGGACCTATTCTGACCACGTTTGGTAAAGTCTCTTGTATTTTGCAAAAATATATAAAAACAAAATTTGAGAAGAATCAGTGCAATATTTTTGTTTTTGATAGATTTATGTGAAGATCGGGAAGCAGCTCTATATGGGGCCTATGACTAAGAGTTGTCCAATAGGGATCATTTTTGGACTACTGATTAATGAATGTAATATATACATACAAACCCAATTTGACTAAGATTTGTATGATAATTTGGATCTTATGACAATTTATGTTGATTTCATAGGGGACATTTGTATGGGGGCTAGGTCTGAACATGGACCAATTCTCACCAATTTCAATAGCGTTCATCCCATGTCCTATAAAAGATTAAATACCAAATTTCATCAAAATATATCCATATTTGCGACCTGCAGTTTGATTACAAGCTTTACATGGACACACAGACGGACGAACGGACGGACGGACATCGTTAAATCGAATCAGATAGTAATTCTGATTCGATCGGTATACTTAAAGATGGGTGTAGGTCAAATATTTTTGGTTGTTACAAACAGCAGCACAAAGTCATTATACCCAAACCACATAGTGGTATAGGGTATAAAAATTGAATTTGTTGTAAAAAAATTATTAAAGAAACTATAATTATTAGTATACATAATTGTAAGCAAAAATAGAAATTGTGAAATATTCTTTATATCCTAATTAATCCTATTTAGAGGCATTTTTAATTTATTTATAATAACGTTTCGTGTGAATATGTAAAGTGATCAGTGTGAAAAGTTTTATATGAATAGCAGCAAACAAGAACTCCAAAAGCTCTAGTCGTTGCAGTCGAAAAGGGCCGTTTGACCACATCGATGGATAAATTGTAAGTTTTAAAAAAATTAATAAATCAACTTATATTCATATTTCTTGCATACTCTTTACTTACCGTATTTAATATTACGAAACAATTTTTCATTATTATGGTCACTCTACAATAGACAAGAACTAATTCGCAATTCAATATGTTTTGTTAGTTTTGTTTGTTATTGTTCGTTTTCTTAAAGTTCAATGGCTATATAACACAATTTTACACTTTCTAGTTACTTCTTTGTATATGCCCTTAAATTTAACTGCAGTGAGGAGCAAAACTGATACTGACATTGAATTGCGAATATTAAAGTATACCATAATTAGCTTTTAAGTTTAATTTTACCTAAATATTATTAAATATAATCTCATAAGAGAAATGAATCCATGTAGATAATTTATTTGAGATCGCTATTTAAAGGGGCAGTTTGTGTAAATTGTAGGGTGCTCAAATTGACATTGGCGTACTACTTAAATGTAGTGATTGGGAAGGGAAAACTGCACTCAGAGAGATAACAACCCTCTCTCCTCCTATATTTGGGTATAAAGATATGTAGATATGTTTTTTTTTTAGTTCAGCTCTTTAGGCAAATCATTAATGGCATGTTTAAACTATGTTAACACGTACCCATCGGGGTACAGAACAATGCCCTGACCGTCTGAGCTGGTCGACTGTTATCTTCACATGCCGACGTACTTTAGTGTGGATAGGTTGTGCTTAACCCAGCGTGTTACATAGATGGCGCCCAACGAAACATAAAATAAATGAACGGAAGAAATGTCCAAATCTTAAAAATCAATTTTCAACTTTATTATTCTACGTAAATGTTATTATAAAAAAAAAATAATAATTATGTATGTAAATAATTTTTTTTCCCCCAATTCCATCTAAAGACTCCATTCGAAATATTGGTCCCAGTAAATTGAATACCAAATATTCGATCTGAGTTGCAATACTTCACGAAGATCTTCATTAATAATGACACAAATAGTAAATATCTTGGAATCTCTTAGTACCATCTTTACACTATAGAATCGGATTTTGTTAGTCCAGTTTTTAAAATTTCAAATAGTAAATCATGTTGCAACAAACCTTTATTCGAGAAATTTTATTTTTTTTGTAATTTACATTAGCCCCGATAATATATAGAACTTATTTATTATTCAGGTTACAGTGTTTATTATAGAAAATTATTAGGATTCCTACATGTAAGAATGCTATTTATACGTAGAGTAATTATTTATAATAAAATCCTGTTAATGAGTCATTAATATTAACAAATAGTTGATTGCATATCGCCATTAACAAAACTTAGTAAAGTCAGAACAAATCTTATTTAGATAAACTTTGCATACTAGAATTTCAGCACACATCTTATCAATTTTCTACATGGATTTACATAAACATTTCTCTTAAAATTTTATGAATATTAAATACTTTTGGTAAACCGAAAAAAATACATATGTACATAATTTTAATTTAAATAATGAACACACGTCAATCATCAAGTAATAAAGAAATTGGCAGTAGTAAAAATAATAGATTAAGCAGTACCGGTAGAGGACTTAATCCTAATAATAAAGGTCGCGGTAGTAGTACAAGAGGTCGTGGTAATAACGCGTCAAATACGTCAACAGGAAACTTATTTAATTCTCCTTTTCAAACAATATCTAACTTGTTACGTATACCCACACGAAGAACTTCATTAGACATTGCTTTAGCACAAATACCTGTCAGTTATTCAACCTCGAGAAGTACATCCTACACAGACCTTAATATTGGTGTTAACAAAACATCAGAAATTATTAAAAATAATATTGAAGCTAATTTTATCAGTAATCGCAATAGTATTGAAATTTCTAATTGTTTAAGTACAATTTAATATTTTCTTTGTACTTTTCCGCCTTTGAGTCAATTAGCCATTTTTGGGTTAATTCTGGGTTAAAATCTATGAAACTCCTTTTTTTATACATCGTTGAAAGGAGTGTTTACATAGATTTTAACTAGTAAAACCGTTAACGGTACTTAGATATTGCTCGCCACCTTCTCTCTTTATTTTTTAACTTATAAAATCAATCGTTTTGGTACCTTCGTACAATTCGTACACATAAACACCATCCGCTGTGCATATTTTTAAAAAAGGTAATACATCTTGTATACATATAAAAATAAAATAGAGATTTTATTCTCTCCTTATAAAACCTTATATTATATTGTGTTTTTATTTTTTATATATTTTTTGCTACATACGCAAACATTTGGTCCTTCGAACCGGATCCTGAGGAAAAATTTGGAAAATTTTTAAAAATTATTAATTTCAACATTCCCACAGCCTTCATCTTGTCAACACCAGCAAGAACCTGCATAAACAACCCTTCACTTCAACTACAGCAGAAAACAATAAATTAAAAAGGTGCGTATAGTTCAGTTTTTTTTTAAGTGTGAGCTAAACAAAAACTTGAAAATTTAAAAAGTGTATAATTAAAATTAATTTAAAAAGAAAAAAAAGTTTCATCGTTATTGAAATACTATTTTTTTGCATACTTTTCGTTTTACAACCCTACGCGTTACGTTACATTACGTATATATTCGTTTATATTTTAATCGAAAGAAAAAGCAAAAGCCGTCGGGATTTTTAAAAAAAGTGATTAGTGCAAGTAATAATATAAATAATCATATCGTGTTTGTTTTATTCGAAGGAAAGAGAAAAAGCCGTCGGGATTTTTAAAAAAAGTGTTTAGTGCAAATAATAATAATTTAAACAGATTTACATTTAAACATAACTAAATCGGTTTTTTTTCCTTTGTGTTATACATATACGCTCACGCGAACGTTTTTTTTCGTGTTTAAACTGCTTAAGCTGAATAGTTTTTATTTCTCTATACGTTCACGCGTTGGTTTTTTTTTTTGTGTTTATGCTCAAGAGTGTGTTCATTTCTCTTCACACTAATATATACGCACACGCATTGTGTTGGTTTGTTTTTTCTATAACATTGTTAGTCACCCTACTGTCCGTTTTAGTCGCGACATATCCAGTGTGTTTTTTATTAATTTTTTTTTGCAAATTTTGGTTTTGCTTCTAATTTGTTAAAATAATACCACATATTAATAAAATAAAATTTTTTTAATATAGTTTTATATTATTAGCTTATAATATATTATTATTTTTTCGGATTTTTTTTAACGAATTTTTATATTGTTATTTAAATTAAATTAACTTATTTTAAAATAAATTCGAACCAAAATGCCGGGAACTGCACTTGATATTTTTATTCGCGATTCGGATATGCTCATTAAATTTGGGGCGAAATTCAACGATATTCGTGAGGAATTACATTCGGTATTTAATCTTGAAATTCGTGGAAAAGAATTGGACTTGCTTTGGGAACAAGTAAAATCGACATATCGTACTTGTTTATCATATTTAGAAAATTCGGATGACGCGGAACCAGCGGATTTTGACGCGGCTGAATCGAAATATGAAGCCACTTTTAACGCGTACGTTAATTGTTTATCTAGGATTAATGAACGATTACATAATTTTAAATCCAACGCGACACCGAAAGAGCAGTCTCAGTCTTCTAGCGTAAACCTCCATTCAGCTGACAACTTTTGTCATAATTTAACGCTTCCGCCATGCGATACCGACGTTTTTGAGGGCGATTACATTTCTTGGCCCACTTTTAGGGATCTTTTTACAGCGGTTTATATCAATAACTCTCGACTTAGCAATATTGAGCGGCTATGCCACCTAGTTCGGAAAACTAGTGGCGAAGCTCGGGAAATTGTTTCGAAATGCCCTCTCACTAATCAAGGTTTTGATGTCGCGTGGCGCAACTTGAGGGACGCATATGATAATCCACGTATGCTGGTTAATAACCAGTTAAAATCGCTATTTAGCCTTCCCTTTCTTGATAAGGAAACCTCGTCGGGATTAAAAACTTTACAACGCGGAATAAACGGTTGCCTTACGGCTATGTCAATTTATAATATTTCGACGCACAGCTGGGATCCTATTATTGTATTTCTTTGCATTCAACGGTTACCTTCGCAAACTGTTAGTCTGTGGGAACAGAGTATAAAGGACAAATCAGCTTTGTCACTCTGGAAGGATTTGGACCTCTTTCTGACAGAAAGAGTTCAAACTTTAGATTGTTTACGTGATCTTAGGGGTTCAGAATCTGCTAAACGGCTTTCTGAACCTAAAATCAAAGCGCATCATACCAATGCTGCTTCAACTTCAAGTGCTTCTTGTGTTCTTTGTAAGAATCAAGTTCACTTTTTACGCTCTTGTCATCGATTCAAAAGTTTATCTGTCGCGGATCGATTTTCTACGGTAAAAAAGTTTCACTGTTGTGTCAATTGTCTTGCAAGGACACATGAAGCTAAAAATTGTAGCAGTTCGTATAATTGCTCCATTTGTAACAAGAGACATCATACTATGTTACACCGTGAATTACCATCTTCTGAAGTTTCTAGGGATACTAATCGGTCGAATTCGGGTGTTAGTTCGGTTTCTGTTTCTCGAGTTTCAAACTCCGTACCTGCAATCGCATCATCTTCGAATGCCAATCATGCCACAGCTCCTACAAATCGTCAAGTATTTCATACAGCGCAAAGTAGGACTGTACTTCTAGGGACGGCTATGGTGAATCTTATTCATCAGTGTACTACGTACCCAGCCCGGGCCCTTATTGACCCTGCTTCTGAAGCATCGTTCATTTCTGAACGTTTGCAAAATCGCCTGAAAATTTCGACGCATTCGACGAATGCTCAAATTTCAGGAGTTAATCAGGCAGTTACGGCAATGTCTGGAAAACTTTGTTCATTAAAAATTGGCTCCACCTTCGATTCATCCCTTGTATTGGAAACATTGGCACTTGTTTTGCCAAATATTTCGGGTAATTTACCATCATTTACAGTCCACTCGTATTTAAAGGAAAATTTGCCAAACCTTCGTTTAGCCGATATTAATTTTGATGACAGTCGACCTGTTGATCTTTTGCTTGGCGCGGATTTATATCCAAGAATTCTGTTGGGAGAAATCCGTCGCAATATTTTGGGCTCTTTACTAGCTCAGAACACTATTTTTGGCTGGATTATTACTGGTCCAGTTGTACAACCTCAAGTTCAGGTATATTCTACGAATGTCGATTTTTCAGAGGAAGATTGCCTTAACAAAAATCTTTTGAGATTCTGGGAACTTGAGGAAACTCCTAAAAGAAAAATTCTGTCTCCATTTGACAAATTTTGTGAGGAAAATTATAAAGCGACTATTCGTCGCGAATCTGATGGTCGATATGTAGTGACTCTCCCATTTAAGCCTGAATTTCCTGAAAAATTTTCTTTAGGGACTTCAAGACCTGGTGTTATGGGACAATATCTTAGGACCGAATCATCTTTACTGCGTAGACCTGAAATTAAGGAGATGTACGATGACGTCGTTAGGGAGTATTTGGACATAGGACATATGAGACCGGTATTACCAAATTTTTCATCTCCTACCTCTTTTTGTTATTTACCTCATCATCCGGTGGTAAAACTAGAACGTAAGACAACTAAATTGAGAGTTGTTTTCAACGCTTCAAATAGAACTTCTAATGGAATTAGTTTAAACGATTGCCTTTACGTAGGACCTACCTTACAAGCAGACTTAGTTCTACTTATTCTTAGGTGGCGTCTGTTTAAATTCGTCTTCAATTGTGATATCACTCAAATGTATAGACAGATTCGGGTAGATCCTTCTCATACCCCTTTTCAACGAATTTTGTTTAGGGATTCTCCGACGGAGACCGTAAGGGACTATGAATTACAGACAGTGACTTTTGGCGTTAACTGCGCCCCATACCTTGCCATTAGGACGTTATTACAACTCGCGGACGATTCTGAGGCTGAGTTCCCTCTCGCAGCACATATTCTACGAAAGTGCATGTACGTTGACGACGTTTTGACAGGGACTCATGACATTTCGACTGCATTAATGGCTCGTGATCAACTCGTCGCTGCTTTGGCCTCTGCTAAGTTTCAGCTAAGAAAATGGACTTCAAACGAACGGAGTATTTTGAAAGATATACCTTTGGACCATTTAGTTGACGCTAAATTATTGACCTTTATAGAATCGAGTACTTCAAAGACTTTAGGAATTCAGTGGAACGCTCAGTTGGACTCGTTTTATTTTAGTGTGACTCCTATTTCATTAAAATCTGGGTATACTAAGAGGGAAGTCTTATCGACTATCGCGAAATTGTTTGATCCTGTAGGTTGGTTAGGTCCTATAATTGTGGTTGCAAAAATTATCATGCAAAAAATTTGGCTTGATAATATAAATTGGGATGATATGCTTCCAATTTCGACGGAAGTTGAATGGAAAAGATTTGTAACTTATTATCATGAGGTAAATACTATTCGTATTCCAAGGTGGGTTAATTATTCGCCGGGAAATTCTGTTGAGCTTCATGTTTTTTCTGATGCCTCGGAAAAGGCATACGCGGGGGTGATTTATATTCGAATTCAGGCCTCTAACGGCGAAATTCATACTCACCTACTTTCATCGAAAACCAAAGTAGCCCCCATCAAATCAATTTCTCTACCTCGTTTAGAACTGTGCGGGGCGGTGTTAGCCTCTGAACTTTTGAAGACGGTAATAGGTGAAATTGATATTAAAATTGATCAAATTTACTGTTGGACTGATTCGACGATAGTCCTTTCTTGGTTAAGGAAAACGCCGTGTTCCTGGGCCACATTTGTAGCGAACAGAGTATGCCGCATTCAAGAAAATGTAGGAAACCATAATTGGTATCATGTTCGTTCTGAGGATAATCCTGCAGATTTAGGTAGTCGTGGTACCTCTCCCACTGAGCTGGAAAATAGTGAGCTTTGGTGGCATGGTCCAAGATGGCTGGGTCAAGATAAAGTGCACTGGAATATAACGGATCTAAGTTATCTCGACACTGACATTGAGGGTCGGGTTGTCAAAACTCATGCTTCCTTCTTTACGGACGTTAAGGGGGAAGATATATATGTGGATATTTTGAATAATTACTCTCGTCTTGATCGAGCTCTTCGGATAATCTCATATATTTTGAGGTTCTTTTACAATAGTCATCCAGCTCATAGGTCAAATCGTTATATGAATGTGGATAAAATCGTTGCTGGTTATGAAATCAGAAGAACAAAATTGCATTTAGCCATTGTGGCTCAGAAACATCACTATGCAGATGAATATAAGTGCCTGTTAGACAAAAAACCGTTAAGTTCAAAGAGTTGCCTTATTTCTTTGAATCCCTTTCTCGATAAAGACGGTGCGATAAGATTGAATGGTCGATTGGTTAAATCACCTTCCCTTTCATATACGGAGAAATATCCTATTATTTTACCTTATTCGAGCCGATTTACTCAATTGTTAATAGAATTTGTTCATATGATTTCCATTCACGGTGGAAATCAGTTGATGTTGCGAATACTGCGCATTGAATATTGGGTTCCACGCTTGAAGTCGAAAATTCGTGGAGTCATTGGTCGTTGTAAACGGTGTATTATTGACCGTAAAGTATCTTGTCGTCAAATTATGGCGGCTCTGCCCCCTGAAAGAACTACTCTTACTAGACCATTTATGACAACGGGCGTTGATTTTGCTGGTCCCTTTGACATCAAAAGTTTCACGGGCAGAGCTTGTAGGATAACGAAGGGCTACGTTTGTATTTTTGTTTGCTTTTCTACGAAAGCAATTCATTTAGAGGCAACGTCTGATTTATCGACGCCTACTTTTTTATCTGCCTTTCACAGATTTATTTCTCGACGAGGTTGCCCCTACACTTTATTTTCGGATAATGGCACAAATTTCGTAGGTGCATCGCGTGAATTAGAGAAGGATTTTAAGATATTTCTTAAGGAAAGTCAGATTGCAGTGGGTTCTATTTATGGTATTCAAGGTTTAACTTGGCGGTTTATACCGGCCGGGGCACCTCATATGGGTGGCCTTTGGGAAGCCGGGGTCAAGAGTTTTAAACACCATTTTCGTAAGGAAGCGCAATCTTTTAAATATACTTTTGAAGAACTTTCTTCAGTTCTCGCAAGAATTGAAGCTTGCCTAAATTCACGTCCTCTTTGTTCTATAGCGGATAACCCTCGGGAACCAGTAGCTCTGACTCCTGGTCATTTTTTAATAGGTGGACCAATACTTGCTCCCCCGGAGCCTGAAACTAATGAATCCCCGATAAGTCTTGTTAATCGATTTCGAAAAATGAAAGCGTTGTCTCAACTTTTTTGTCGCCGATGGAAAGAAGAATATTTAATGACGTTAAATAAGCGCTATAAATGGAAATATCCGGAACGCGATCTACAGGAAAACGACTTAGTCGTTATCAAGCATGAAAATCTACCTCCAACATCGTGGCGTTTAGGCCGGGTCATAAAAGTTTATCCGGGAAGTGACGGTCGCGTAAGGGTCGCGGATATTCGTACTGCTAATGGGGTTGTAAAACGACCAATAACCAAACTGGTCATTTTGACCGAATAATTTACACTTTTTCTTCGATATTTTCTTTAAATTTTTTATTGTTTCATAGAAATATGGAATCTCTCCCTAACCTTTTTGAGATGCTCTGCTCGATTATGAGGATGCTATGGCGCAATACACCGTTTTTGAATGGGTCGTATCTGGCCCATCTCCATTGTAGAGTCCTTACTGGCTCATATGTAGAGTCCTTACTGGCTCAAATTGTAGAGTCCCTACTGGCTCATACTTATTTATAATCAATTTTCCATTGGGGTCCCTACACCTTGATGTTGCAAGGTGGCCGGCAATGTTTAAGTACAATTTAATATTTTCTTTGTACTTTTCCGCCTTTGAGTCAATTAGCCATTTTTGGGTTAATTCTGGGTTAAAATCTATGAAACTCCTTTTTTTATACATCGTTGAAAGGAGTGTTTACATAGATTTTAACTAGTAAAACCGTTAACGGTACTTAGATATTGCTCGCCACCTTCTCTCTTTATTTTTTAACTTATAAAATCAATCGTTTTGGTACCTTCGTACAATTCGTACACATAAACACCATCCGCTGTGCATATTTTTAAAAAAGGTAATACATCTTGTATACATATAAAAATAAAATAGAGATTTTATTCTCTCCTTATAAAACCTTATATTATATTGTGTTTTTATTTTTTATATATTTTTTGCTACATACGCAAACACTAATCAAAACAAAATTATTAATATTCCAACTTTCAATATGGATGATAACCCAAATGACCTAACCTCAGATCACGTAAAAGTGTCAAAAGTTCAAAATCCTACCAGCACAATAGATCCTATTATATTAACGCTTCAGGAAACAATTTTAAGTACACAAGAAGAGTTTAGAAAAGAATTGAGCCACATAAAAAGCACAATTTCCACATTGACTCAGTCAAAATCAGCTTCACAACTTGTACAACCAGACGTCAGTGGTACTAGTAATATAAATAGCTGCTGCACAGTACGTCCAATAAAATTCAAAGAATGGAACATCAAGTATGACGGATCTGATAGAGTCTCTGATTTGATATAAAATAGAAACTTTAAGCGCTCGCTCAAATTGCAGTGAAAACCAAATTATGGATAATATCCACACATTTTTGTCTGGGAAAGCAGAAGAATGGTTCTGGCTTTTCATTAAGCAAAATCCAAATGCAAATTATCCCTTCTTTAAGTACTCTGTTTCCAAACAGTTTGTTTCTTTAGAAAATGGCCATGATGTGGTAGTCAAAATTTCTCTTAGAAAGCAAGGCCCAAGGGAGTCATATGACGTTTTTCACACCGCTATAGTTTCAATGAACTCAAGACTGAGTGAACCTATAGCTGAGCATAAATTAGTTGACATCGTTAAGAAGAATATAAATCCAAATCTGAAATATATGCTTTTTAATACAGAAACGGATAATTTAGAAACTTTTCGACAAACCACTAGAAAAGCCGACAAACTACATATCGATAATAAGTATCAAACACAATTTTCTTCTAGTCCTTATGTTAGTGAGATTGATGATTCGGGAAAATGAATCCAATGATGACCCACAGATAGAAGCACTTCGTATTTGTCGGCGTAAAGTTGACTACTCCAAGCTCCAATGTTAGAACTGTTCCAAATCTGGAAACTCGTACATATATTGCCCAGAAGAAACCAGGAATATTTTCTGCTTTAAATGCGGACAATCTGGAGTCACTACACCGAAATGTACAAACCAGTACATGGGAAACTCCAAAAAGAGCGAATTGTTAACCGGGGACTTTCGTTCTTTCCGATAAAACCCGAGTCGCATAAGATCGATGACAATCATCAGCCAAATAAACCAACGTTCAATACATATAATCAAATTTTACAACCAAAATACCACGATAAAAACATCCAAACAAATTTAGATTTCCCATCACATTTTACTCAGCAAAGAAATTACAATAGGGTAAAATCGAGAATTTTTGATAATTTTCCCTCACCCAGCATATTAAAATGTAGAAAAAGGTTTTTGTTCCGGAAAAAATTCATAGAAAGCTAGAAAGTGCACGTCTTTGCAGTGAAAATGACGACCGCTCATATGCCAAAATCAGGATTTTTGAAGAAGATATTTTAGGTCTGCTAGACTCTGGAGCTAGTATTTCTGTCTTAGGAAACAACTCTCTATCATTTCTTGCTAAACACAACGTCATTATTAAGCCCTTTCGATCATCGGTTTCAACTGCTAGTGGATCTAAGCAGTGTGTAGTCGGGTTTTGTTCATTACCCATAACTTACAAAAATGTTGTAAAGATCATTGATTTTTATATTGTGCCCACGCTCAAACAAGATGTTTATCTCGGGCTAGACTTTTGGAGAGCATATGCTTTAGCTCCAGACATCATACCAGAAATAGGTGAGTTAGAAATTAATCAAGGAGAAGAGTTTAATTTCCACAATCTTACTAACGAACAGAGATTAGAACTTGATATGGTTATATTACAATTTCCTTCATTTTCTTAGCTTGGATTAGGTTGTACATCATTAGTTGAACACCATATCGACACTGGCGAGGCTGTGCCAGTAAAGTCTTAACATTTTCCTCTTTAGCCTCCAAGACAAGATGAATCATACGCCGAAATCTAAAGGCTTTTGAAAATGAATGTCATCGAAGAATCTAATTCACCATGGTGCAGCCCGGTGGTCCTTGTTCGAAAACCAGGTAAAGTTCGCCTCTGCCTAGATTGTAGAAAAGTTAGTGAACTCACAAGAAAGGGCTCATACCCCTTGCCACACATTAACGGCCTTCTGATACCCATTTATTAGTGGAATAGATCTCAAAGATGCTTTCCTTCAAATCAAACTTACTGAGACTTCTAAGTAGAAAACAGCTTTTGCTATCCCAGGTAAACCATTGTACCAATACCGTGTTATGCCTTTCGGCTTGTGCAATGGCCCACAAACTATGAGCCGGCTCATGCACAAGGTAATACCCTCGAGACTACGTGAAAACGTATTTATATATCTCGACGATTTGTTGATTTGTAGCTCAGACTTTGAATCACACATGCAAATTTTAAAGGAGGTAGCAGAATATCTTAGAAGTGCTAAACTGACCATAAATGTAAAAAAGAGTAAATATGCACAAAAGGAAATAAAATACCCTGGGTATCTAGTAGGTCAGTGATGTCTAAAGGTGGATCCAGAAAAGGTGGAAGCCATTAAAGCTTTTCCTTTGCCAAAAACCCCAAGACTGCTTCGGAGATTTATCGGTATGTCAAATTGGTACAGAACTTTTATTAAAAATTTTACTAATCTCGCAGACCCACTAACAGATTGCCTTAGAAAATCTGTTAAACATTTTAAACATTCTGAAGAGGCCATTATTTCTTTCAATCAACTTAAAGAAGCCTTATCCTCTGCTCCCGTACTGGCCCAACCAGATTTCAACCGCGAATTTATCATCCACTGTGATGCGTTAAAAATAGGTGTTGGAGGAGTGCTTTACCAACAGGACGAGGAAGGTAGGGACCGTCCAATAGCGTTCGTCTCTCAAAAACTGAATGAAGTACAACGCAACTATACTGTCACTGAAATGAAGTGCATGGCAGCTGTAGTTTGTGTTAAAAGATTAAGGCCATACATTGAGGGACTACCGTTTCGTATAATTACGGACCACTCAAGCCTTAAATGGTTAATGAACCAAAAAGACCTGAATGGTCGTCTTGCACGGTGGAGTCTGAAGTTGCAAACTTTTGACTTCAAAATTGAGCACCGTAAAGTATTGCTAAACGTAGTACCCGACACTCTGTCGAGATTTGATGTGGTCGAAATAATATTGAAAGGCTTAGAGGCCGAAATAGATTTGAATTCACCTGAATTTGAAAATGAAGAATACAAAACCCTTAGAAACACTGTCAGGGACAAAGCTGCTATTTTGCCAGATATATGTATTAATGGTAATCACGTTTTAAAACGAGTAAAATTTAGAACAGGCACGGAAGACGAATAAGACAGTTTGTGGAGGTTATGGTTACCAAAACCTCTAGCAGAAAAAGTTATAGAAAATGTACATGATAGCATTTCAGGATGTCATGGAGTTTTTATGAAAACTCTTTCAAAAATTCGCCAAAGGTACTTTTGGCCGACCATGTGTAAGGATATTCGTGAGTATGTTCGACAGTGTGAAAATTGTAAACAAATACAGGAACCTAACTTTTCATTGAGACCTCCTATGGGAAACGCATTCATAACAAGTCGACCAATCCAAAGGTTTTACTGCGATTTTTTGGGTCCGTATCCTAGATCAAAGTCCCAAAACTCTTCTCTTTTCATAGTAGTCGATCATTTGACCAAGTATCTATTTTTAAAACCGATGCGAGCTGCTACTTCGATGAACATGATAGACTTTTTCCAAAATTTTATTTTTGCCTCCTACGGCGTTCCTCAATTTTTGCATAGTAATAACGGTAGGCAGTTTATCTCAAAAGAGTTTCCAGACTTTCTTTCTCAATACGGCATAGTTCATATAAAAACCGGACTGTACTCACCACAAGCCAATGCGAGCGAAAGAGCCAATCGTGAAATTATTTCGAAAGTGAGAATTTTCCTTAAAAATGATAATCATCATCAGAACTGGGTTCGCTGCATAACAAAAATTCTGTCAGTACTTCGTAGCGACTTTCACTCAGCAATAGATTGTTCGCCCTTTTATGCACTTACTGGGCATAACATGATTCAACATGGATCCACATATGAAATTTTAAATAAATTGGGATGCCTACAAGATGCAGATAAACTTAGTCGAATTTGAAAGAAAATATAAAAAATACCTAGAAACTGCCCATGAAAAATCAAGTAGGGCATATAACACAAGGTCTACCTCAGTCAACTTTAAAGAAAAGCAAGAAGTTTTTGTCAGAAATTTTCATCAAAGTGACTACTCGAAAGCTATAAACGCAAAATTTTTACCAAAATTCTTAAAATGTCGCATAAGGAAGAAGATAGGAAACGCACTATGCGACATTGAAAACATGAAAGGCAAGCTAATTGGTAGATACCATGCATCTGATATACGACCATAATTAAGCTTTGATCACAGCTGCCCGGCTTTGTGGGTAGTGGGTCGTGCCACACGTGTAGTTTCATTAATTTTATTCAAAATTAGGTCGAGTTACAAGTAACAATTATCGTAATATTCAATCAAAAATCTGCCTGTTCGCCCTAGCGTTAAAACGTAGAACGAAGCAGGTTTGTAACGATTTTTTTTGTATAAAAACAAAATGCAAAAAAAAATTCTTTTATTGAATTTGTACGCACGAAATTTCTTTTGCTGCCAACACTGACAGTTGCTATAAATGTATTCCATAACACGTATGAGTACTCGGTTACTTATATAATCTACTCAGACACCTAAATTACAACCTCATTGACTTGACTGCTTTGCTTCCTTTTAACTTATAACTTCAACGTGATCGCAAGCAAATTAATAAAATTTAACAAAGTGACTTAGCATTGCTACCTGAAAGGAAAATGCATTACCTAGTAAAATTAAAAAGTCATATAGTAAATGATAATTAACAGTGACCTATCAATCGAACATTTGTTTCGTGTTATAGAAGGTAAGATTTGTGAAATCAATTGATGAAGAAAATATATAAACCAAAATCTTCAACCCTCTAGTTCTCACGTGCATCCAATTAAAGGGTATAAAGTTCAGAAATTTGTTCAACTCTAAATACCGAACCACTTACTTAAGTTCCTAGCATTCATTAGCTAAAACCTTCAGCTTTCCAATAACACCCGCTGTAAAGTATGATAGAAGTGTCAAAACCATCAAGAACACCTATAAGTATAAAACTATTTAAAATCATTTTACTATACAAAACTTCAAACTTGTATAAATTGTCACACAGTTTAATTTAAATCGACCAACTTTAATTGCAAAACTTTTCCCTTAAAACTTTAACAAATCTAAAAATTGTACAAAGACTTATTCCTCACCGTGTTGATATGTACAAGAAATATAACAATTATTTTACTATATAATTGGCTCATACCTCAAATTAATTATTTCATTCATAAATTTCATCTTGTCATCTGTTAACATTTATTTCTTATTTTATTGTATTACAATAATTATCAAATTTTGCAAATCCCCAACTTCTTATTCAGCATTATATTCAAACTTGCCATCTCACTCTAACTTCCTATTTCAAATGGCTTAAAAGAAAACTACATTCTGTTTAGCACTCAGTCAAACTTTGTCTGTCGCTTTATCGGTCCGTCCGTCGTTAGCATTTTATTATAAGAAAAAAAATTGAATTTGTTGTAAAAAAATTATTTAAGAAACTATAATTATTAGTATACATAAGTGTAAACAAAAATAGAAATTGTGAAATATTCTTTATATCCTAATTAATCCTATTTAGAGGCATTTTTAATTTATTTATAATAACGTTTCGTGTGAATATGTAAAGTGATCAGTGTGAAAAGTTTTATATTAATAGCAGCAAACTAGTACTCCAAAAGCTCCAGTCGTTGCAGTCGAAAAGGGCCCTGTTTGACCACATCGATGGATAAATTGTAAGTTTTAAAAAAATTAATAATTCAACTTATATTCATATTTCTTGCATACTCTTTACTTACCGTATTTAATATTACAAAACAATTTTTCATTATTATGGTCACTCTACAATAGACAAGAACTAATTCATAATTCAATATGTGTTGTTAGTTTCTTTTGTTATTGTTCGTTTTCTTAAAGTTCAATGGCTATATAACACAATTTTACACTTTCTAGTTACTTCTTTGTATATGCCCTTAAATTTAACTACAGTGAGGAGCAAAACTGATACTGATATTGAATTGCGAATATTAAAGTATACCATAATTAGCTTTTAAGTTTAATTTTACCTAAATATTGCTTTGTTGATAATTACTACTAATATATAAAATCATTAGAATGAATTATTCAATATACTCTCATAAGAGAAATGAATCCATGTAGATAATTTATTTGAAATCGCTATTTAAAGGGGCAGTTTGTGTAAATTGTAGGGTGCTCAAATTGCCATTGGCGTACTACTTAAATGTAGTGATTGGGAAGGGAAAACTGCACTCAGAGAGATAACAACCCTCCCTCCTCCTATATTTGGGTATAAAGATATGTAGATATGTTTTTTTTTAGTTCAGCTCTTTAGGCAAATCATTAATGGCATGTTTAAACTATGTTAACACGTATCCATCGGGGTACAGAACAATGCCCTGACCGTCTGAGCTAGTCGACTGTTGTGGATAGGTTGTGCTCAACCCAGCGTGTTACAGGACATAGAATTTCAGTTTCAAAAATTTATTGAACTTCCATTTGTTCTAGAAATGGCTTTAGAAAATATGAAATGCCTTTAACTATAATTTTTTTTTAAAAAAAAACAAAAAGTTTTTTCAAATCAAATTATAATTCCCCTTTTCTTATATTTAGATAGCTTTGAAATAAATAACTCTTTAGGCAGCCACGCAAATGTCGACTCTATTTGTGGTGTTTATTACACATTTCCTTCCCATCTTGCCTTAATTTTTGTTGTCAAAATGATTGAACAAAAGATACATGTTAATGAACCATTTTTGCAACCATTAATCAAAAAATTTAGGAACTTAGAAGAAAATGGGCTTTTAATAAATACACAGTCTTGAAAATATCTCATTAATTCTGTAATGACTAACATTCTTGGTGACAATCTAGGCCTCAATGATATTCTTGGATTCACAACTTCTTTTAAATCGCATTATTTTTGTCGTTTTTGCACCAGACATAGGGATGAGATGCAATATGACTGTATAGAATATTCAGATTGTTTAAGAACTGAAGCAAATTATAATGGTGCTTTAAAAATTAATAATTTCAAACTAAATGGAGTTAAAAGTAATTGTTTATTTAACGATTTGGCATATTTTCATGTCACTGACAACTATGTTGTGGATATTGCTCACGACTTATTCGAAGGTGTTTGTAAATACGAACTTAGTGCCGTACTTACAAATTTTATATCTGAATTCATTTCTACAATTGAGACATTGAACTATAGAAAGCAAATGTTCAATTATGGAGAAACAGAAATTGGCAATTTATCACCTCCTCTACAATTAAATCATTTAAATAACAAACAAATTAAAATGTCCGCTCGAGAAATGATTACATTTGTTCATTTTCTGCCATTAATTATTGGCTACCTTATTAAAGAAGATAATGAAGTTTGGATATTTTTCATTTTGCTTTTGAAAATTATTGATCGAGTGCAAAATAGTATTTTCGATCTAAATTCTCTTGAAGAGCTTAAGGATTTAATTGAAATTCATAATCAAACATATATTAAACTTTTTAAAAAAACATTGAAGCCCAAGTTTAATTTTCTTTTGCATTACATTACGATAATAAAACTGTCAGGTCCTCTTAAATATCTGTGGAGTCTTCGATATGAAGCAAAACACAGAGAAGATAAAATTTATGCTAGAAGCATAACATCAAGGAAAGATATAGCTTATACTCTCAGTATAGAAGCAGCATTAAAATTTACTTATTTTCTGCAGGATAATCAATGTGGATTGCCAAATCCTATTCAATTAAATGTAACTGAATATTTCAATATAGAAAATGATAAACAAAATCATTGCATTATAAATTACGATGCAGTTAGAAATATGTTTACAAATAATGAATCTTTAAATATTGTTAATTACAAAGGTTGTAGCTATAAACCTGGTTATTTTTTAACCAAAAATTCTCATAATAATGTAAAATTATATGAAATCTATAAACTATTATTAGGAATTGATAAATATATATATGTTCTTGCCAACGAATATGAAATAATAAACTTTTCAGAACATTTCCAGGCATTTATTGTTGGCACTAAATGTGATTTGGTTAATGTTATTAAAATTGACGAATTCACAGTACCTCCAATACATAAATATATATTATACTCCAAATGGAAAGTGTTTTATTAGAAATAAGATTTTTTGAAACAATGTATATTAATAATTAAAAAATAAATAAATAAGCTAATTAATAAATACATATTTCATTTATTAATTTTATTGTTGGTAAGTCATGATAGTTTCGATATTTTTTGTCATCAATTGAACATGAAACGCGTATCATATCGATATTTCATTTTATGGAAAAACAGAAATTGGCAATTTATCATCAATTGAACATGAAATGCGTATCATCTCGATATTTCCTTTTATAGGTTCGATATTTTTTGTCATAAATTGAACATGAGATTCGTATCAACTCAATATTTCCTAATATAACTACGATATCATTTCGGATCTTTTCGATATTTCTTCGTATCATATCTATATTTTTTTTGTCAATTCGATATAATTTTCGCGTAAATTTTAGATGAAGTTCGATTCTATTTAATATTCAACCTTATTAGTTTTATACATTTTTAGTATCTTGTTTTCAACAGTTATATGTAATTTTGACACGGCCACTAGTATTATTTTGATAAAATGACGTATCGGCTCAGATTTGTAGGTGAAAAATATCAAATTGATGCTTAATTCTTATAGTTTTTTTTTCGGTGCATATGAAAATAAATCCATTTAGTTGCGATTATTTCGATAATTTTTATGAAAAATTAAAAACCGAATATTTAATACAAATAAAATCTTACCTTTGGTGATTTATAATATCTTTTTATAATAATTATTAAAATATTTTGTTTAAAAAATTAATTTTTGTAGGAAATCATTTACATTTCCAAAAAAAAATTGTTGAAACAAACCAGAAATATTTCAGTAAAAAATACCACCTATGGACTAATTTTTTAGATTCATTTGAGAAAATATTCATTTTGCCGACGGCAAAATATAATTTTTAATATATTAAAAAAATAATAAACTAATAAAGACCTGAATGATAAAACAAACTATGTGATATACTACAGAAATCTTGAACAATTTTATCAACATTTTTCTATCCAGATTGTAAAATTTTTCTACAAAATATCTGCGAAATGAATTAAATTTACTAAAATTAAAATATATTTATATAATAATTTAATGAACAGAATTTTAAATAAAGAACACAATTATGAAAAATTCTTTATTTTGATTTTTATTATATATTTCGTAATAGTTTAAGTTAAAGTTCTTCATATAAGTTTCATCAATTTTCATAGTTTGTTGAAAAAATTTATGATGAAATGATTACAATTGCAATGTGTAGAGTGCGAATTGAATACAATAAACCAATTGGTTTTTTTCAGTTTTAGAGAAATCAAAAATGGAAAATGTATGATTTTCATTATGATTACATGAAAACTAAATATCCAACCAACGTTAATACAAATTAAATGGGTACTGATTCTTTTATTTATATTAAAACAGTAAGAAAAATATACCAAATGCTTACAAAAACATATATCTTAAATTCATCAAAATTCAAAAATTCATCAAATTTTAAAAAATTTTACATTAAAAAAATTTTAAATACTTTCAAGTGACTAATAATATGAAAATTTGGCTATAAAAATAAATTTTATAGTTCTTCTTACATCGAAAGATTTGAAAAACTTACCAGAGTTTCTTAAAATCTTGATATAATTAGCTCATTTATAATTAATATCTAGCTATTATGAAAAAAGTTTCTTTTTTAAAAAAAGAAACTTTGAAAAATTACTAAGGAGCGGTAAATTTTTAAGAAAATTTACTAATGAAAGGTAAATTTTAAAGAAAATTTACTGGGGAAATTTTAATTTTTAAGAAAATTTACTAAGGAAAGGTAAATTCTTAAGAAAATTTACTGAGGTGTAAATTTTAGAATTTTTAAGAAAATTTACTGAGGAAAGTAAATTTTTAAGAAAATTTAATGAGGAAAGGTAAATTTCTAAGAAAATTTAAAAAGTTTAATTCAAAAATTTTTAAGAAAATTTTAGAGAAAATTTACTAAGGAATGGTAAATTTTAAAGAAAATTCAGAAAATTTACTACGGAGAGAGATTGGATAACGACCTGAGGCAGGTCTGATGGTTGGCGACCGCGGCACGGCACGCCTCTCATGTTGTTGCTGGTTAGCGACCGGGGACGGCACGGTTCTTCTGCTGCTGATGGTGGGCGACCGGGGATGGTACTCCTCTTCTGGTTGTTGTTGTTGTTGGTTAGCTGTTGTTGATATGAGCGACCGGGGACGGCACGCTTCTCCTGTTGTTGATATGAGCGACCGGGGACGGCACGCTTTTCCTACTGTTGAGAATAGCGACCGGGGATGGCACGCTTCTGTTGAAATTAGCGATCGGGGACGGCACGCTTCTTCTGTTGCTGATAGGAGCGACCGGGGACAGCACGCTTCTGTTGAAATTAGCGACCGTGGACGGCACGCTCCTTCTGTTGCTGATGGTTGGCGACCGGGGACGGCACGCCTCTTCTGTGGTTGTTGGTTAGCGACCGGGGACGGCACGCTCTTACTGTTGCTACAATGTGCGACCGGGGACGGGACGCTTTCCCTGCTGCTGATGTGAGCGACCGGGGACGGCACGCTTCTTCTGTTGCTGATAGGAGTGACCAGGGACGGCACGCTTCTGTTGAAATTAGCGACCGGGGACTGCAAGATTCTTCTGTTGCTGATGTTTGGCGACCGGGAACGGTACGCTCCTCCTGTTGCTGCTTTGTGCGACCGGGGACGGCACGCTTTCCCTGCTGCTGATGTGAGCGACCGGGGATGTCACGCTTCTTCTGTTACTGATGGTTGGTGACCGCGGACGGCACGCTTGTCCTAAAGTTGAAATTAGCAACCGGGGACGGCACGCTTCTTCTGTTGCTGATGGTTGGCGACCGGCGGTACGCCTCTTCTGTTGTTGTTGGTTAGCGACTGGGGACGGCACGCTTTCCCTGCTGCTGATGTGAGCGATCGGCGACGGCACGCTTCTTCTGTTGTTGATAGGAGTGACCAGGGACGGCACGCTTCTGTTGAAATTAGCGACCGGGGACTGCAAGATTCTTCTGTTGCTGATGTTTGGCGACCGGGAACGGTACGCTCCTCCTGTTGCTGCTTTGTGCGACCGGGGACGGCACGCTTTCCCTGCTGCTGATGTGAGCGACCGGGGATGTCACGCTTCTTCTGTTACTGATGGTTGGTGACCGCGGACGGCACGCTCTTCCTGTTGCTGATGTGAGCGACCGCGGATGGCACGCTTGTCCTACTGTCGGGGACGGCACGTTTCTTCTGTTGCTGATGGTTGGCGACCGGGGACGGCACGCCTCTTCTGTTGTTGTTGGTTAGCGACCGGGGATGGCACGCTCTTCCTGTAGCTGCTATGTGCGACCGGGGACGGCACGCTTTCCCTGCTGCTGATGTGAGCGACCGCGGACGGCACGCTTATCCTATAGCTGGTGTTGAAGGACCCTCAAAGATATTCAGAGATTCGCAGGTCCTCTCAAGGATTCGCAGGACCTCCCAAGGATTAGCAGGACCTTCCAAGGATTAGCAGGATCTTCCAAGGAACTCTCAAGGATATATCCGCAGGACCTCGCAAGGATTTGCAGGACCTTTCAAGGATATTTTCGCAGTACCTTCGCAAGAATTCGCAGGACCTCTCAAGGATTCGCAGGACCTTCCAAGAATTAGCGGGTCCTTTCAAGGATATATTCGCAGGACCTGGCAAGGATTTGCAGGACCTCTCAGGGATTCGCAGGACCTTTCAAGGATCAGCAGGACCTTTCTAGGATATATTCGCAGGACCTTGCAAGGATACGCATGACCTCTCAAGGATTAGCAGGACCTTTCAAGGACTTTCAAGGATGTATTCAAAAGGTTGTTCGAGGATACTTACCGAACTTTCAAGGATACTTGCTAAGTGGTTGGGGTTACTCCTGTTCACTTTCACGACTGCCTTTTGACTGATGTCCGTTTTCCTGTTTTTACCCTCTTTATAGTCGACAGCCAGCGTGATACTGGAATATTGGAAAGAGGGTAAGGAATTTCTCTCATTGGTTATTGTCATTCTCTCAACTAATTAGTGTGTCCTTCAGGTAAACTATATAAGTGAGTATAGTTAACCAATATTTATAATTCAAGTAAGCCCATAATTCTAGTGCAAAAATAAAAGTGACAAATTCATTTTAAATAAAATTAAAGAAAAATAAAAAGAAATTCATTTGCTGTGGTGTTGACAGAAACGAGGGGACGGCGTTTCACTTCCGAGGACCATCACGTCGTGGCACAAACCCCTTCTCCTGGTTGTTGCTTATTTTATTTAGCTGTTGCACTTCCGCGACATGTTGACGCGAGTTAGCGACGCTCATGCATAAACATGTTAATAAACATATACATGTTGTTTCCCTAATATTCTTTTAAGACAACAAGTAAATTTCCATAGATGATAAGAGGGTAATTAGTAACTAGACATATCATAAACAACAATTTATGTAAACACACTTAAACAACCCTAATTAAATATTGTATCTAAACTACTGAGCAAAGGAATAAGATAAAAAGGGTCAAAGAAATATCATAAATATACAAATATTGTTAAGATCATAAAATATCATAAATATACAAATATTGTTAAAAATCATAAAATATCATAAATATTGTAAGCATATGTACAAAACATGTTCTTTATCTCTTTGTTCCAAAATATCCATTAAGACAAAGGAAATATTATTTGTAACAAATTAGTATTTAAAAAGATATTTTTTGGAATTTGGGAGAGTTAGTTAAGATTTAGCATAAGGACTGAACAGAACTCATTTTAAGAAAATATAAATAAAAATAAAAGTCGCGTAGCCGACCGAAAAATTATATTTTTTATTTAACGTGAAAACGTAGAACTTAATTGGCGATCCTGCCAGGAGCAACATATACTTTGCTGTTTCAGCGAGACGGACCATCGGAATCCTTGTCGCAGCAAGGACATATAAATCTTCATAGAAAAAAAAATAAATAATTCTCCATAGAAGAGGATATAATTTAAACAAAGTACTCAGTAAAAATCTACATATGTGAATAATTTTTTTTAATAAGGTCGTGCATAGATGTCAAAAAGTAGACACCAGAACTTGAAGCTGTCATATGAATCTAAACATCCGCAGAAGACGCACGAAGCACAGAGACAACAGTTCCAGTCAACTCAGAAGTATCCACCACGGCAACAATTTTCCCAACAACAGTTTTTCCAACAACCACTGCAACAGTTCTCAACAAAACAACATTTCAACAAATTCCAACCACGACCAGAGCCCATTGATGTAAGTTCCGGCAACACAATCCAGCGACAACCCACATACTTTAACTCAAATCATCAATACAACAATCAACCATGGAAACGACAACGTGAGGCCAGCGGAAATTTCCAACAGAACAAACTAATGAGAAATAACAACATCGCCACTGAAGATGATACTAGCAGCCTCATTGTAGAACCAGGTACTGTATATAAACTAGTTGTTAAGAATCTATAACTAAAAAACGGGTTGCCCCACATAACCATGATCGATGAAAACAAAATATCATATGATGTATTAATGGACACCGGAGCAACCCATAATTACATTAAAAAGTCATTACAATTAAATTATTCACAAAAAATACAACATATGCAAGTCATTTCAATGCATGGAACGTCAGTAGTTAATACCAAACAAACACTAAAATTTCTCGGCAGGAACATAAATTTCTTCGAGTTAGATAACATGGAAAAAAACTGATTTGATATTAGGATGGAAGGGAGTAAATATGCTAAACGCAACAATAGATAGTAGAAACATGACATTTACAATAAATAGAACTGAAGAAATTAGTAATATAAACTATACCATAGGTAATGAATTATATAAAGAAGATATAGATAAGTTGATGAAGGATAAAAATGGCATAGGACCATTACCCTTCACTACAACGATTGAAGCCACGATTAGGACAAAAACAGACGAACCCATTTGGACGAAGCAGTACCCATACCCCATAGCGGATAACGACTTCGTAAACAATGATATTAGAAAGTTATTACAAGATGATATAATCCAACGAAGAAATAGCCCATATAATTAACCCATTTGGACTGTTCCAAAAAAAGGCGTAGACGAAACAGGTCGACCAAAACGTCGTATGGTCGTTGATTTTCAAAAATTAAATTCAAATACGATAACAGACAGATATATTATTCCTGACGTAAACATGACTATACAGAACTTAGGAAAAGCCAAATATTTTACAACTTTAGATTTAGAATCAGGATTCCATCAGGTTAAAATTAAGGAAGAAGATAGAGAAAAAACTGCATTCTGTGTAAATGGTGGCAAGTACGAATTTGTGCGTATGCCGTTTGGACTAAAAAATGCTCCTTCAATATTTCAAAGATGTGTTGATGATATCCTGAGGGAGTATATTGGCAAGTTCGCATACGTCTACATTGATGATGTACTAATATATTCTTCAACACCAGAAGAACATATGAAACATATCAATATCATATTCAATGCTTTAAATCAGGCAACACTTAGGGTATCAAACGAAAAATCAAAAATTTTTCAAACAGAGGTCAAATACTTAGGTCACATTATCAAACATAACAGAATTTCGACAAATCCAGAAAAAGTAGAAACAATTGAAAAATATCCTTTACCAGAAACACTCAAAGACTTAAGAGGATTTTTGGGTATGACATGTTATTATAGAAAATTTATACAAGGATACGCCAGCATAGCTAAGCCCCTTACAGTTCACTTACGAGGAGACAACGGACAGATAGGAAAAAATAAAAGTGCTACAACAAAAATCAATTTAGACGAAGCTGCTATACAAGCATTTAGAAAATTAAAAAAATGTTTAAAAGAACAGGTTGAACCCTTCCAACCGAATTATGATAAACCATTTGAACTAACTACTGATGCATCCAACATAGCTATTGGAGCCGTACTTAGCCAAACAAAAAAACCAATATTTTTCCTTAGCAGAACATTAAGTAAAACGGAAGAAAATTATAGCACAAATGAGAAAGAATTACTAGCAATAATTTGGGCATTACAGAAACTTAGGAATTACATATACGGAACAACTGACCTCACTATCTACACAGATCAACAGTCACTAACTCACTCCATATCAGAAAAAAACCCAAACCCAAAACTAAAGCGATGGAAGGCCATAATAGAGGATTTTGCAGCAAAATTAGTATATAAGCCAGGACATCAAAATGTGGTAGCTGACGCCTTGTCAAGACAACACATAAACACGTCATCCATCGATACGGTACACTCAGCTGAAAGTTCGTTTTTAGAAACTATCAAACAGGTAAAACAACCACTAAATGCATACAGCATTCAAGTCGAGCTTGTACCAAATAATAAAATAAATGAAACACGAACTCGTCTGATATTTCAAAATAGAGTTAGACACACGATAAATTTTACGAATGAACAAAACCTTATACTTGAATTGAGAAAAATACTACAACAAAATAAGACGACCGCATTATATACCACAAGAGAAAAAATCTATGCACTAAGCCCTATTATTACAAACACTTTCAATGGTATAAACTTTGTATATACACCAACAAAACTTATTGATGTTCGAGAGAAAGAAAAACAAGCTGAAATAGTCAATACACGATAGAGCACACAGAGGCTACAGAAACAACATACACGAGATACTCGAAAATTACTATTGGCCAGAAATTAAACAACAATGCAAAGCATTTAACAAAAAGTGCACACCTTGCCTATATGGTAAATATGAGAGGAATCCAACAAGAGAACCATTAGGAGATTCCGACATTCCAACAGAACCAGGCAAATACATACATATGGACATATATTTCAACGACAAAAAAACATTTCTAGTCGCCATTGATAAATTCTCAAAATATGTTACTTTGACGGAAATCGACTCAAGAGAGCACATGGCTGAGAAAATGGAAGAAATTCTCACAAATAACTATCCAAACTGCACACCATTGATGACTGATAACGAAAAATGTCTAAATACACCAGCAGTAAATATGATGTGTATAAAATGTGGCATAAAAAAGATAAACACACCAGTCTACAGATCGACATCAAATGGACAATTAGAACGCGTCCACAGTACCATTTCCGAGCTAGCAAGAATATTTAAAATACAAAACGATACAACAATAGCTGAGGAAATACATAAAACAATAAGAGAAATAAATAACACCATTCACACAGTCACAGGACAAAAACCAGTTGATATTTTATTTAACAAAATAAAATACGACAAAAAAGCCATATACGAAAAACTAAAAAAGGCATCAGAAAAAACACTTAAGACTAAATCAAGGTACTAAACATCGAACTTTCAACCAAATGAACAAATTCTTGTGAAAATAAACGATGTGAGAAAGAAAAAAGACGCCAGATACATTAAGCACATTGTGAAGGAAGACCGTGAGGACACTGTTTTAACCACGAGGGGTGTGATCGTACACAAAGATAACATTAAGAACTACACAATCAACAAAGATGATACTCTACCTGATATTTCTCGTAATGGTCATGTCAAAAACCAAAGCAGAAGTAGAAATTAAAAACTTAAACGGACAAAAATACGTCCTAACCAGGACCGATGATGTTTTCCTATATGATGAACACACATATCTCTTCCATGTCACTAATTTAACAAAGATACTAACGTCTTACAAACAAATTATCTGAGACCAATATAACGCCAGTATCCAAGAAACACTCTTAATAAAGAAAATTGAAATATTGGAAAATCAATTGAACGAACATAAAAGATAGACAAGATCCTTAAATTTCCTAGGTTCAGTTTTGAAGTTTGTCACAGGAATTCCAGACCACGACGATTTTATCAATATGGAAAGAGCAATAAATACACTCATAAATAACAATGAGAAACAACGTTTGATTAACTCAAGGTTCGAAAAAATAATTGATACACTACAAGGTAACACATTGGAAAACCATATTATCCTCGAACAAATTTACGAACAGCTCCTACTATTAGTTAGAACAATTAATGCCGCAAAGAAAAATGAATATTTAACCGAATCCCTAAATTTAGACGACATAAGAGAAATAATAGAATATGAATTAATCTCAGTACCTGTAATAAACATTTTGGAGTACGCAGACATTCATATAGCAAGAACGAAAGACTTAATTATAACAATTTATAAATACCCAATTCTCAACAGATATTGCAAACTTTTTAAAATTACGCCTATAAGTTTTAGGCACGGAAAAATAAAAACAGATGATCAAATCGCTCAATGTGATAAAAACTATGTTAGTGTAAACCTTTGCAAGAACTATTTGGAAAAAACCATTTGTAAGACGAATAATTAAACAGACACATGTATACTTCCACTACTCGACAATGGAAATAGTAAATGCGAGGTCATACAAGAATATAATAATCCGATAACGGAAATTGACGAAGGTTTCATATTATTGGATGGTACTCATCAAATTGACAATATCACTACTACAGGCATAACTCTAGTAAAATATACTGACAAAGTTAGAGTAGATAACAATACTTACAGGAATATACATGACAGACTCATAGAGGCTATCCACACAAAACATGATGAGGATTTTGAAATCATAAACATCCTCACCTCAGATCGTAAAAACGCATTTAGTAATATCGACTCATTAAAAAGATTAGTCATTCCATATGAGGAACACCCTATACGTTCAACTTTTTATACACTATTTTTCATAGCTATAATTTCAGGAATATTCTATATTGGGCTCAAAATATTTAAATATGTATTAATATATAAAAGAAAACATGCAGAACAAAACTTTAGAATTTATTACAATCAACAAGTTGAAAGAAGTATTAGAGATCGGGACGCTCTCGTTTTAACCCAGGGGAGAGTTAGCGACGCTCATGCATAAACATGTTAATAAACATATACATGTTGTTTCCCTAATATTCTTTTAAGACAACAAGTAAATTTGCATAGATGATAAGAGGGTAATTAGTAACTAGACATATCATAAACAACAATTTATGTAAACACACTTAAACAACCCTAATTAAATATTGTATCTAAACTACTGAGCAAAGGAATAAGATAAAAACAAGGGTCAAACAAATATCATAAATATACAAATATTGTAAAGATCATAAAATATCATAAATATACAAAATATTGTAAAGATCATAAAATATCATAAATATACAAATATTGTTAAAAATCATAAAATATCATAAATATTGTAAGCATATGTACAAAACATGTTCTTTATCTCTTTGTTCCAAAATATCCATTAAGACAAAGGAAATATTATTTGTAACAAATTAGTATTTAAAAAGATATTTTTTGGAATTTGACAGAGTTAGTTAAGATTTAGCATAAGGACTGAACAGAACTCATTTTAAGAAAATATAATTTAAAATAAAAGCCGCGTAGCCGACCAAAAAATTATATTTTTTATTTAACGTGAAAACGTAGAACTTAATTCGCGTTATATGAATCCGATATCAGTATCCATCTACCTTGAACGCTTGATTACCACGTTGTTCTTGCGAATAGTGACACAACATGTAGTGGACGTGTGGTTTTAGGAGACCCAGGACTCTTTCCGACAAGTAGTCCTCGGTTGTTATTGGGTGAGACGCGATTAGTGGTAGTGGTGTCCATGGTGGCGAATATCGTGTAATGCCAGGGGGTGTGCCGGGAGGAGTATATGACTCTTGTTGTGGGGTGGCGTTCCGGATGTTCGTAAGCCTTGGATTAATACGTCTCTCTTGGCGTTCTGAAGCCGTTCGATCCCCGTCGTCGTTCTTTGCCCGCGGGGAAGAAATTTGGTTGACTCCGACCTGGCTGATGGTGAGGATGACGTATCCGAGAAGGATGACGAGGTGGTTGAGGATGACGTACCCGAGGAGCATGACGAGGCTGATGATGAGGGTGATGACGGGCACGATGTCTTGTCTGATGTTCCCGATGATGATTAAGACGTTTGGGAAGACGAGATCTCCTGGCTTTGTATAGGGCGATCGTTGGTTGGCCCCATCTCTTGGTTGGGCATCTCTTCACGGTCGCTCCTAGGCTGTTCCGGTATGTGGCATGGGGAGACCTGGGGGATGGTTGAGGTGTCAGTGCCTCGTCGTCGCTAGAGACACAGATGATGTCCCCTTCTAGATCCGACTTGGTCTTTGTGGGGTTTGGCGTTTTGCGTCCTCCAACTGCGTGACGAATCTCCTCCGCCGTTAACCGTTTCATACTGACGACACAATGTGGCCATAATCAACCGTCCAGTTCCTTGGGTCGATTTGCTCCAACGGGTCTTAATCTTACTTCCGTATTCCACCAAGGTTGTAAAGCATCCTGGACAAGGTGACACAGGTGTTCACCGTTCGTCGACCTACAACTGGCCCCTGCCTCTCGTTCTAGGCGGTTTGGGAGTGAGTTGACGTTTCTTCCGTGGTTCATTGTCGTCTCGTGTTTTTTTTAAACGTTATGTTATTGTAGTATGGTGGATGTTCGGATGCGGATGAATGTTAATGAATGATTTGCGGAAGATAAATTAGAATGTACATGTAGTATATGGAATGACCGAAGGTATTGATGAATAATTTGTGCCAAATAAATTAAGATAAGTATGTGGATGAGTGATAGTGCCTGATCCTTGGGGATAAAGGAGAATGTATGTATAGTAGGTGGAATGATTGAGGACTCAGAATGTAAATGACGGTATATTCCTGTTAAGAAGCGAGGTTAGACAACACTCGTTATGGTCTACGTCCATGGTGAGTCCTCGATGAAGGGTTTGATTTCGCTATAATGCGCGGTCTTTACATCGTTGGCCTCTTGTCCTCTGAGCTGGACAATCACTGGGGATGGAGAGTTCACTACCTCATAGGGGCCGGCAAATTCTGGGACCAGCTTGGCGGCAAAATTCTCTGTTGCTTTTGATAATGGATGTTGGCGAACAAGGACCAGGTCACCTAACTTTGGTGTCCAAGTTCGCCGATGTAGGCTATAATGCCTCCGCTGATCGTGGGCAGACCTGCCGATTTATGTGGAACAATTTTAAATATCTCGGATAGTTCATTCGCTTTCTCCTCGGGGTTTCATCGATGAGCACCCGTACCGGTCACTACCTCATCATACAAGGCCTTGGGTAATCGCGGTTCCCTTCCCTGTACTAGATGTGCCGGACTGTATCCCGTCGACTCCCAGCAACTCGTATTAATAGCTAAAGTGATTTCTGGCAAGTGGTCGTCCCACTGAGTATGGTTGTGTCGGACCAATTGGGCGATATTGGTATTCACCGTGCGATTTGCTCTTTCCGTGGGGTTTTCCTGAGGTGCTTCTGTAGTTCGCGGCTGATGAATTGGCTACGGTTATCCGTGATCAATACCTTCGGGGTACCAACCCTAGCCAGGATCCTTTCCCGGAACGCTGTGACGACGCCTTTGGCCGTATCCTTGCGGAGTGGTACGAGTTCGGACCATTTGGCGAACCGATCGAAGAAAACCAGGAATATGACCCGTTGGTTTTTACACCGAGTGGGGTAGTGGACGCTTTGACCGCAATTCCGGCAGGCACTCTGAGGGTTGGTGATATTCTTCAGTCGACCCGGTGTTTTCCTCTAGGGCTATTAGGCGGTGTTATTCCCGGGGATGTTGGGGCATTGGGGAGATACATTCAAGGTCCTACGCCATTTCCAGGAGCTCGTCCAAGTTGCCGAAATCTTTCCGCCGGGTGTACCAAAGATATTCGGGAAGGGCATTATGGAATATACGCTCCAGTGTTTCTCTCTCGGAGTAGCTAGTGTGCCTCATCAAATTTTGCATATCGAGCGTTTAATGCCCGAAAGATTCGCGAGGTCGCTGGTGCCTTTTCCTGACCTCGTCTTCCAGCCGTTCGAAATAGCGTGGGGTAAGAAGAACCTGAGGAATCCTTTTTGAACCGTTCCCACTTTGCCACTGTCGATTGTTATTCCGGTACCAGATAAGCGCCCTGCCTGTAAGGACTTCGGGCATCATAGTTGGCAGAAGGTCGAGGTCGACAGCGTACATCTTCGCGCGTTCTTCGATCCTCTCTGTGAATTCCAACGGCGCTCCTTCCACGTTAAACTTAACTCCCCATTTTCTGACTTGATCCGCTGCTGATTTAAGGTCAGGCATGTCCCGCGGCGCGGTGGATGGGCTAGGATTGACGTTTTGTACCAAAGTGTCCTCTGGTGAGGTTCGTTGGGGTTCGGTGGATATACTGACCGGCAGCACGGTCCTTGATGTAACGGGCCTGCCCTCGGTGCCGGTGGCGGATGGTTCGTGCTTGCCTTGTAGCTGTAACAACCTCTGTGTTATATCTGGTTTATTTTCTCCGCCAATAAATTGACTTAATCGTTTCCGCAGTTCCTCCACGTTGCCTGTGCTCGAGGTATGCCGTCAGCTCCTCCTTCCGTAAGGAGTACACCCAGAATGAACGCAACATGATTCGTTCTTATGTGAGTGGTGGCTACAAAACCCTTCTCTTCTGTTTGTGGGTCGTATAAAACTTTAAACTCTCGGTCTCTGCTCGGGCGTCATTGTAACGACGAGTTTCCTCCAGTTGCTGGGGTAAGCCTGCGGGAATAGGGAACGTCACAGAAATTTCTTTCTTTCAATGATCGAGAGTAAAAGCCGGGTTCTAAACGTTATAAAATTAGGTTTTATTAGATTACTCTACAGAGAGAGAGGGTATGTCACAGAGAGGTAGAAAATCTTGTAATGGATAACGACCTGAGACAGGTCTGAGGGTTGGCGACCGCGGTACGGCACGCCTCTCCTGTTGTTGCTGGTTAGCGACCGGGGACGGCACGCTTCTTCTGCTGCTGATGGTGGGCGACCGGGGACGGTACGCCTCTTCTGTGGTTGTTGGTTCGCTGTTGTTGACATGAGCGACCGGGGACGGCACGCTTCTTCTGTTGTTGATATGAGCGATCGGGGACGGCACGCTTGTCCTACTGTTGAGATTAGCGACCGGGGACGGCACGCTTCTGTTGATATTAGCGACCGGGGACGGCACGCTTCTGTTGATATTAGCGACCGGGGACGGAACGCTTCTTCTGTTGCTGATAGGAGCGACCGGGGACGGCACGCTTCTGTTGAAATTAGCGACCGGGGACGGCACGCTCTTCCTGTTGCTGCTATATGCGACCGGGGACGGCACGCTTCTTCTGTTGTTGGTTAGCGACCGGGGATGGCACGCTTTCCCTGCTGCTGATGTGAGCGACCGGAGACGCCACGCTTATCCTATAGCTGGTGTTGAAAGACCCTCAAAGGTATTCAAGGATTCGCAGGTCCTCTCAAGGATTCGCAGGACCTCCCAAGGATTAGCAGGACCTTCCAAGGATTAGCAGGATCTTCCAGGGACCTTCAAGGATATTTTCGTAGGACCTCTCAAGGATTCGCAGGACCTCTCAAGGATATATCCGCAGGACTTCGCAAGGATTCGCAGGACCCCTCAAGGATTCGCGGGACCTTCCAAGGATTAGCAGGACCTTTCGAGGATATATTCGCAGGAGCTCGCAAGGATTCGCAGGACCTTTCAAGGATTCGCAGGACCTTCCAAGGATTAGCAGGACCTTTCGAGGATATATTCGCAGGACCTCGCAAGGATTTGCAGGACCTCTCAGGGATTCGCAGGACCTTTCAAGGATCTACGATATATTCGCAGGACTTCGCAAGGATACACAGGACCTCTCAAGGATTAGCAGGACATTTCAAGGATGTATTCAAAAGGTTGTTCGAGATAATTACCGAACTTTCCAGGATACTTGCTATGTGGTTGGGGTTACTCCTGTTCACTTTCACGACTGCCTTTTAACTGATGTCCGTTTTCCTGTTGTTACCCTTTTTATAGTCGACAGCCAGAGAGGCACTGGAATATTGGAAAGAGAGTAAGGAATTTCTCTCTTTGGTTATTGTCATTCTCTCAACTAATTAGTGTGTCCTGCAGGCTCTAAGCTTCCCTTCAATAACTCCAGTGAGTATAGTTTACCAATATTTATAATTCAAGTAAGCCCATAATTCTAGGGCAAAAATAAAAGTGACAAATTCATTTTAAATAAAATCAAAGAAAAAAAAAAAGAAATTCCTTTAATAAAATAATATAATTTATAAACGATTCTAGTTATTACAACTCTAAAATAAAACAATTTTAAAAAATTAAATTCTAAAATATTAATGAAAAACAACTATAGGAACTAACTGAAAGACACCTATCAATAATAAATTAAACTAAAAACTAAAAATTCAAAAACTTGAATTAAATACTGAAAAGTGAAATTAAAAATTTAAAAGCATATATAAAAAATTGTTGAAAATCGTTAATATTTGAAAAAAATAAAGATTTGATTGTTAATATTTGAAAAAAAAAATAAAAAGTTGGTCTGATGTAATAACAAATTAATAAATATTAAAGTCTGAAAAGTGGTATTAAAATTGGTTATAATTTAACTTAATAAGAAACAAAAAAATAAATATATATTGGAATAATTCAATAGAAACATATAGACTTGAATAAAAGAATATTTTCTCAAATAAATCTAAAAAATGGGTCTTGTGAATGAAAAATATATTGTCAGCTCTAAAAAAAACTCAATAGAATATATAAAACGTACCTAAATTCAAAGTTACGGATATGTTTTTACTTAATAAAACTAAAATACACTGGAAATTAAAAAGAACTTTAGTAACTAACAGAAAGACACTTGAAAATTAAAAAAATTGCTAAAAAATTTGATTATCATTTCAAAAATATTAATAAAAACAACTTTAGGAACTAACTGAAAGACACTTGAATATTCAGAGTTAATAAAAAGAATGAAATATCTATAATATTAATGAAAAACAACTATAGGAACTAACTGAAAGACACCTATCTATAATAAATGAAACTAAAAATTAAAAATTAAAAATCTAAACACATAAATTAAAAACTAAAACTTGAATTAAAAATTCAAAACCTGAAATCTGAAAACTTAAATTAAAAAAATTGAAAATCAAATATAAAAAAATTGTTTGAAAGTCGTTAATATTTGAAAAAAAAATTAGGATTTGAGCGTTAATTTTGAAAAAAAAATATAAATTTCGTGTTATATAATAACAAATTTAGTAAATAAATATTAAAGTCTGAAAAGTGGTATTAGAATTAGTTATAATTAAACTTAAGCAGCAAAAAAAATAAATTGGAATAATTTAATAGAAAAAAATGTCAGCTCTAAAAAACCTCAATAGAATATATAAAATATATTTAAATTCAAAGTTAACGGATATATTTTTAGTTAGTAAGAAGCAAAAAAATATATTGGAATAATTCAATAGAAAGAAACATATAGACTTGTATAAACGAATATTATCTCAAATAAACCTAAAAAAATAAGCTTTGGGGATGAATGTCAACTCTAAAAACCTCAATAGCATATATAAAATGTATTTAAATTCAAAGTTAACTGAAAAAAAAATCTTACTGTTGTGGATTGTGTGGTAACTATGTTTTTGCAACGCTTAGAGTTTGGCTGGTTGATTATAATTATCGGGATAAATAAAAATACTTCTTCTTTCTGGTATTAGTAATTTTTATTTTTATAGTTTCATTTGTGTTCTGACGAAGACCAAAATTATACTGACTTCTTAAATTAAATTATCTGCTACTTATATACTAAATTTACCAACTAGAATTCTACAAAATATTTCTCTTAAATTCTCTCTTAAAAACTAATAGTGCTACAGCAGCATAGTGAGTGACTCTGGTAATTCACTTCATGACAAACATATGTGCAACACTTGCATTAAACGATTAATGGGTGGTCAAACACAAAATCATGTCAAGTACGGTAATTCAAATACACAAAATATACGTTTCCGTATTTACTTTGTGTTACCGGGACACTTGAGAATGAAATCCGAAACCCTTTTATTTATTGTTATTTTGGGTTTGCTTATACCACACACATTCATTGATCGTATTGCTTACAGTGAAAACGTGTGCACGATCAATTGTGCTATTCTTGGTTAACATATGTATGTCAAGTGGTTCTAAATTGAATAGTTCTTATTACCAAAGTGAAGATGCTCTATGCTCAGCATTCCTGCACTCTGTGAATGCCCTATAATATGCATACACTACTCCACCGCCCTCAAGAGGAATCATACAATTTCTATACAAAAATGAGAAATTGTAGGATTACTGTAGTATCAAGTGTGTGCATACTGTATGCTTGGTTATATATGTGTTTTAACATTTACAAAATTTCTTCGTTTATTTACTATCATTATTATTAAGCTTTATTTTCTAATTTTATGTTCTAGTGAGTAATATTGTTATCATCTAATTGGTTTTAGTTATTGTTAGCACTTAATAATAATTCTTGTAGTAGTTTCATACATGTTTACTTAGCTTAGTTTGTATTTCTCGGATATTATGAATTCTTATATTAATTATTATGCATATACATTTTTGTTTTCTTTTTCTTTTCATTATATTATAATTTTATGCTATTCTTTTTTTTTTTTTTTTTTGTAATACGATAATGTTATTAACAATTAAATAGTAATTTATAAACATATTATTAATGAGTTCATCAACAATTTTACAACAACTTATACTTTAACTTCATTAACTTATTGGCACTACTTATTCATAGTTGTTATTGTAAAATTTTCTTATCTTGTAATATTAATTACAATATAACTACAATGTAACGTTTTGTTTATATTAATTATACTTCTTCAGTAAATTCTTATGGTAAACCTTAATGTTATTTCCTATTTCTACCGAGATGTTTAAATCATCTATTTCTACCACGCTATAAGGACCTCTATATGGCGCCTCGTTTTTTTTTCTATTCTCTACTCTAACCAATACTAAATCACCTACATTTAACATTATACTATTCGTCTTCTTGTCTGACTCTATCTGTCTGTTTTCTTTTACTCTTTCAGTCATGCGTTTGGCATGACTGACGAATATTTCAGTCTGGTTTTCAATTCATTCGCATAATTATCAAAATTATATACCTTGGGATGATTCCGGATCTCATCACCTGGTAAATTTGGTAATTTGCCAAATATCAACTCAAACGGAGTGTATTACTTTACAACTGTTAAGTATTGATATCTTAAAATTATCATCTGTTCATACTAGAATTATTGTTATTTATTTCATTTCATTGTAATTTTCACCTTAAAACTTTGTCATTAATATTCAATGCAATACAAATGTAAGTTTATTTTACCAATTCATTCTATAATTGATTTATGTTAATATTTCTATCAATTCAACTTAAATATTCATTTCATCGATTTATTTTAATCTTTTTTTTCTGTTTATTTTAAATATTTATTTCATCAATTTATTTTATTCTTTTTTTTTCGTTAATTTTAAATATTAATTTCATCAATTTATTTTAATATTTTTATCAATTCATTTGCCTGTGGTCAATGATAAGGTAGTTATTGATTTCATTAATTATATGTTGCCTGGTGTAATCTTAAGATTCTGTCTAGTTCCGAGGATTATTATTCATGTTATTTAATTTTCTTATTGTTACTTGCTTCTATTTTCTCTTCCTTTATTTCTCTATTCTTGGGGCTCATTCTCATACCATATATATTCATTTCTTATACTCCATATATTCATCTCATAATATATATCAGCTTCTTCACATCGAAATCTAGTTTCGCAGAATTATCACTGTATCTCGCTAGCCTATTTATTCATTCATTATATCAGGCGCGTAGTTTCTCCATAGTCGAATCTAGTTTCGATGGATTATCACCACGTCCTATGTGCGCAATATTCTTCCTTTCATTCCCCATTTTTATCTTCCAATTATCAAATTATCTCCATTTATTTATTTCCTATTCATATACCTGCTCCTAGCATCACTTACCGATGTACATGCACACATCTTGAAGTGATCAATTCCAACAGGTGCTGTTTCATCTTATCCTCATTTTATGCTATTTCATTCTGTCAGTCTTCACCAGTATTCATTCCTACTATTTCAAATACTATTCTCAATTCCACCCTTATCATTGCCTAAACGTATAATATATTGATGCCATTACAATCTATTTTGTTACTCATAAGTTTTATATATTTCTTTTTTCTACTCATCAATTCCATTGGATTAATTAACTTATTACAACTGTTAAAAAAAATGTCATAATTATTTTTCTGAGACACAAATACAGTATTCTATTATAGTCCTAATTACCTTTCCTATATGTGATAGAAACTTCTTACTTTATTCCCTATATATTATTTTTCCTTTTTATAATAATAATGTATTAATCTTTTTTTTATATATATATATGTATAAGATACTAATAATTAATTTTTACATCTTTCTTTCTTAATTTTTTTTTTAAAGATTTATTATTTAAAATATGTATTTATTCTTTTTTTTTTTTTTTTTATATACAAATTTTTTTATATATTGTTACTTGTGCTCTTAAGCCTACAAATTTTTTCTGTCCTATCCCCAAATTTGCTATAAATATTTCGAGCTCCTCCCTTACACCGTTGAATAATGGTATAAGTTTTGAAATTGCCGCCAATTCCGATGTACTTAAAATATTTTCCGCCATTGTGCCACGTATTCTGATCACTCTCTCGTCAGATATGTCGTCAACTGTCCGTTGAGATGACGTCTGTTGTGCCCTGTCTTCGTGTAGTGCAAGTATTTTTAGAGCCTCTTTCTTTAATCTACCAAATTTTGCTACATGCGTATTCTTGTCTGATTCTTCTGTTTTTGAATCTTCTAATATTTTTATTGTCTCTTGTCTAATCTTTGGACCTCTTGTCTTTTTGCTAGTAGAGTATCTGTCACATAAACCTTGCCTACTGATTTTTTTTGCGTTTGCTATTAGTGCTTCTATTTGCCTATATATGTTATCCATGAAAAGAGTTTTACCGATGAAATATATTACCTTATAAAATTTATTTTTACTTTGAATACATGTTGTAATTGATCTTAAGTATAAATTTACATTTTATACTTTTTCATAATTCTTAATAATACTTTTACCTTTACCAGTGCTATTACTATCATACAATTTTTTTTTTTTTTTTTTTATACAATGTTGTTTATATTGTTCTTTAAAATATGTATATTTATTTGTTTTTTCACGTAATTTCTTAAGTACTTAATTAACACGTTAAGCGTGAATAAAATGCATACCAATACTAATATTTCCACGCTGACGCTAATTGCAGGAGGTGCGCTGGCTGTCGCAGTGATGACCTCTTTAACTTTATTTTGAGTATTTCCCATTTGTCTTGTTTATTTTTCTTGCTTTTCTTCTAGCTTTGTTATGTACTCTTATTTCTTCTAGTATTGTTGAAAACTCTTTTTCTAACTCGATTTTCTTTACAACCAAGGATTCCCTCTCGCTATCAGGTAAAACCTTATTGTCGATTTCTTTCTGTATTGCTCTTATCCTTTCTTCTAATATTGTCAGCTTTAACTTCCTTTCTCCTTTGTAATTTTTTACTATTACCTTAGTCTGCTGTACCGGAAATATTGGGTATACCGGTTCTTTTATTATGTTGTTCCTATATAGTGGTTTGGGGCCTACAGTTAGTATCTCAGGTTTTTCTGTTAGACTCCCTGTTTAACACTGTCGTCTAGCTAATTCAACTTTTTTGAGTATATCTTTAAGTCTTTCTTTCCTCTCCATGTAAAATATAACTCTTCCATAGATTCCCAGCAGTTTTTATTTGCGCAAAAGCACTTAAATAAAAACCGTTATTTTTTGCTTTATATTACCTTACAGTAAAAATAGGAGAAAAATGTACGTGGTGTTGGTCACTGAGATGATGCGGTGTTTATGATCAGGATTGTTGACAGGATATGGTGTTGGTCATTGAAGATGATGTGATGTTGGTGACTGAAGGATCAGGATTGTTGACAGGATGTGGTGTTGGTCATTAAAGATGATGTAGTGTTGGTGACTGAAGGATCAGAATTGTTGACAGGATGTCCAGGTTGTCCTTAGAATCGCCATGTGGTAACTATGTTTTTGCAACGCTTAGAGTTTGGCTGGTTGATTATAATTTATCGGGATAAATAAAAATACTTCTTCTTTCTGGTATTAGTAATTTTTATTTTTATAGTTTCATTTGTGTTCTGACGAAGACCAAAATTATACTGACTTCTTAAATTAAATTATCTGCTACTTATATACTAAATTTACCAACTAGAATTCTACAAAATATTTCTCTTAAATTCTCTCTTAAAAACTAATAGTGCTTCAGCAGCATAGTGAGTGACTCTGGTAATTCACTTCATGACAAACATATGTGCAACACTTGCATTAAACGATTAATGGGTGGTCAAACACAAAATCATGTCAAGTACGGTAATTCAAATACACAAAATATACGTTTCCGTATTTACTTTGTGTTACCGGCACACTTGAGAATGAAATCCGAAACCCTTTTATTTATTGTTATTTTGGGTTTGCTTATACCACACACATTCATTGATCGTATTGCTTACAGTGAAAACATGTGCACGATCAATTGTGCTGTTCTTGGTTAACATATGTATGTCAAGTGGTTCTAAATTGAATAGTTCTTATTACCAAAGTGAAGATGCTCTATGCTCAGCATTCATGCACTCTGTGAATGCCCTATAATATGCATACACTACAATTGTTAATCTTCAAAAACATAGTGCTGTCATCCGAAAAGATGCACTGGAATATTTAAAGTGCGCCATAAGTGAAATTCAATATAAATAAAGTATTGCTAACTTTAAGTAAGGTGAATATGGGTGTGAGTTTTGCTAAACATTGTAAAATTCAAATCTTAGTAAGGCTTTTGTTTTGTTAATAAAAATTTAAATGCTCTTAAACTAGTTCTGTCAATAGCAAACATATACTTGAATATTTAAAAATAACGAAAAGATTTGGGATTTTGCTAAACAGACAGCAAAACTAAAAAAGTGCTGTCAATAGCAAATAAATACACATTTTCCCTTATATGGAAACTTTTTTAAATAAAAAAAAATGTATGGTGCCTTTTTAGGCTTCAATAAATCATAATGTTGCCACCTCTACCAAATATATTAATAAATAACGAAAAAAAGTTTAGTAGTATTGTAACTATAAGTAAAGCGAATATGGATTCAAGATTTGCTCAAGATTAGGTTTTCAGCTCTAAGTAAGGCTTTTGGTTTGTTAATAAAAATTTAAATGTTCTTAAAATAGTTCTGTCAGTAGCAAATATATACTTGAATATTTAAAAATAACGAAAATATTGGAGATTTTGCTAAACAGACAGCGAACTCGGCGGTTCTGCTTACTAAAAAAAGTGTTGTCAATAGCAAATAAATATACATATTTCCTTATCTGGTAACTTTTTTTTAATAAAAAAATGTATAGTATCTTTTTAGGCTTCAATAAATCATAACGTTGTCACCTCTATCAGATATATTAATAAGTAACGAAAAAAGTGGGTAAATATGTTAAAATAATGTTAAAATAACGGGAAACAAGTTACGGATTTGCTAAATAATGGGTAAAAGGTCGGGTATCTACTACATAATGAGAAAAAAGGTTGATAAATATGTTAAAATAATGTAAATAACGGGAAAATTCAAACTTAATGGAATAAAAAAAGTGGTGCCAACTTAAAAGTGTATATAAAACTGCATTTAGGTTTGTGACTTTACTAAGAATAGTGCTGCCAGCCCTGAAAACCACAGTTGCCAACCTAAAATGGTTTGGTGCATCCAAATGTACTAGAAAAGTGGTCCAGAACATACACAAATATACTACTCTCGCCCTAACCTCCATTGCGAAGGTAATGTTTGTGTAGGGTGGCTATACGAATTAAATCGTGCTAATTGGATATGGCTGTATAGTTTCTTTTAACTGGCTAAATAATTCTACATTGCGGCTGTATAGGTCGGATCAGTAACAAAATAATAACCAAAAAAATGCTCTCTCAATTTTTTTTGTTAAAATATTGCCATATTTCGAAAATAATTTTTTTTGCATACTAAAAGGAAGTTTTCACTATTAAACCATACAAAACAAAATATAACCCAGTGATGCCAACTTTAGATTTTTAATTAAATAATGTAATAAAATGTATTTTCATTTATTGACTCCAAATTCTACTACCTGGGAATTATTATCGAACTTCAATGTTTTGGGTTTTACCTTGCCTACCATGAAGTCAGATTTTGAAGTCATCATGAACACTGGTTCAAATTAGGGATGCCAAATGCAAAAAACCAAATGTCCTAAAAATTTTAAATAAAATAATTTGTTATCTTTATTTTCTGAAAAACTTCAAACTTTCTTCCAAAAAGATTGTGGAAAATAATACATCAGTAATATTCTCATCAAATTGCGCTTTATTTATGTAACAATTTTTATGTTCGCAATTCTTAAATATCATTTGAGGTTTTCTAAACTTCATTTAATTTAAATGAATATTTTCTTATCCCGAAATGCTATTAATATCTCCTGAATCGCAATATTTTTTTTTTTAATTTTTTGTTGATTTTTAAAATGAAAACGTATTTGGTGTTTTCTGAATTTCAATTTTTGTTTAAAGAATAAAATTTATATTTTAAAAATGCAATTGATGTCTTCCAAATATCAAGTTATTATTTCCGACGTTATATATGATTTTCTGAAATTCAATTGATATTTTCTAATTTATATTTGGAATTCCGAATTCCAGTTTTTATACCCTCCACACCTCAGTAGCAGCGGGTATATATAGATTTGTCATTCCGTTTGTAACGCACCGAAAAACTAATTTCCGACCCCATAAAGTATATATATTATTGCTCCTTATCACAGCTCGTGATGAAATCACGCTCATTCACAAAAAACCATTTTGCTGGGTAAGGTTACAATAATATCATTTGCCATAATTCCCAGCAGGTTGGTATTGAAATGGGTAAAGCGGGCATCACTGTGCCTAGATACGAACAAAAATATGTAGATACCTCTAAAAAAAAACATATAACCCAGTAAGTTTGTTGTAATTTTTTAGTGGTTGAACATAATAGTTGTACAAAAACATTCACAGTTTAAAAAAGCCACAAAAAAATGTTGAATTATACCAAGAAACACAACTACCATGAGCTATGCTAGTTGTATTGCCACATGTTTTTATCATTATCACGTTAGAGTAAAACCAATCGCCAACATGAAAGAAAAAATGAAAACGAAAAACGTAAAATCGAAAATGACAAATGGAAAAAGGAAAATGAAAAATGGAAAATGAAAAATGATAATGATAATGATAATGATAATGAAAATGGAAAATGAAAAACGGAAAATGGAAAATGAAAAATTAAGAATTAAAAATGGAAAATAGAAAATGAAAAATGGAGAATGGAAAATGAAAAATGGAAAATGGCAAATGAAAAATTAATAATGGAAAATAAAAAATTGAAAATGAAAAATGGAAAATGGAAAGTGGAAATGAAAAATGGAAAATGGAAAATGAAAAAAGGAAAATGGAAAATGAAAATTGAATAATGAAAAATGAAAACTGAAAAAATGAGAAATGGAAAATGATATATGAAAATTGAAAAATTAAAAACGAAAAATGAAAACTGGAAAATGAAAAATTAAAAATTGAAAAATAAGAAGTAAAAATGAAAAAAAAAATAAATGGAATTTGGAAAATGAAATTTGAAAAATGAAAAATTGAAAATGAAAAATGAAAAATTAATATTATTGATCCTTATCACAGCTCGAGTCGTTATAGCGATGTCCGTCTGTCCGTCTGTCTGTTGAAATCACGCTCATTCACAAAACAACCATTTTGCTGGGTAAGGTTACAATAATATCATTTTCCATAATTCCCAGTAGGTTGGTATTGAAAATGGGATAATCCGGGCATCACTGTGCTTAGATACGAGCAAAAATATGTAGATACCTCTAAAAAAATATAAAATCCATGTGTTTATTGTAATACTTATGTGGTTGAACATAATAGTTGTACAACAACATTCACAGTTAAAAAAAGCCACAAAAAAATGTTGCAATCATACCAAAAAACACAACTACCATGAGCTATGCTTGTAGTATTGCCACATATTTTTTATCGTTATCACTTTAGAGCAAAAACAATCGCCAATATGAAAGAAAAAATGAAAACGAAAAATGGAAAATGAAAAATGAAAAATGGAAAATGATAATGAAAATGAAAATAGAAAATGAAAAACGGAAAATGTAAAATGGAAAATAGAAAATAAAAAATGGAGAATGGAAAATGGAAACTGAAAAACGGAAAATGGAAAATGAAAAATGCAAAATTGAAAATGAAAAATGGACAAAGGAAAATGAAAAATTAAGATTAAAAATGGAAACTAGAAAATGAAAAATGGAGAATGGAAAATGAAAAGTGGAAAATGGAAAATGAAAAATGGAAAAAAAATTGAAAATTAAAAATGGAAATTAAAAATGGAAAATGAAAAAAGGAAAATGGAAAATGAAAATTGAAAAACTAAAAATGAAAAATTGAAATTGAAAAATGAGAAATGGAAAATGAAAAATTAAAAATGAAAATTGAAAAACGAAAAATGAAAACAGGAAAATTAAAAATTAAAAAAAAAAGAAGCAAAAATGAAAAAAAAATAAATGGAATTGGGAAAATGAAATTTGAAAAATGAAAAATTGAAAATGAAAAATGAAAAAATTAAAATTAACAATTAAAAACTAAAAACTAACAATTAAAAACTAAAAATTAAAAATAAAAAATTAAAAATTCAAAATTAAAAATTAAAAATTTAAAATTTAATATTAAAAATTAAAAATTAAAAATTAAAAATTGAAAATTAAAAATTAAAAATTAAAAATTTAAAATTAAAAATTAAAAATTAAAAATTAAAAATTAAAAATTAAAAATTAAAAATTAAAAATTAAAAATTAAAAATTAAAAATTAAAAATTAAAAATTAAAAATTAAAAATTAAAAATTAAAAATTAAAAATTAAAAATTAAAAATTAAAAATTAAAAATTAAAAATTAAAAATTAAAAATTAAAACTTAAAAATTAAAAATTAGAAATAAAAAATTAAAAATGAAAATTGAAAATTCACAAAGGAAAATGGAAAATGAAAAATGAAAAACGAAAAATGAAAAATTAAAAATAAAATATAAAAATTTTTAAAAATTATATGTAATCGCAATCAGCTATTTTGTAGGTAAAGCAGAGTAATAAATTTATATATCTATATAGAACTGTTTTAAAAGCAAAAAAAAACCATTGATGACCTCGGTAACTCTATTTCGTAAACACGACAAAGAGCTAAAGGCCTAGATAGCCACCCGTAACCGTAACCAAACGAGTCAGCTGTTTATTTTGTTACATGAAAAGCATTTAGAGCAGTAACCGAACTCAACTGTCACGTAACCGGAACGTCCCAATCTGTTGAAAATAGATTTTTGCTACGTTTGTACGTGACAGTTCTGAACAGCTGATAAAATTTGGTTAATTTTACACAGCAACATGCTGGTTGGCACTAAATGCGAACGTTACATTTACGGTACGAATACATTTTAAAAACGTGTGGCTAACTAGGCTTTAATATGTCAAACTGTAAAAGAAAAGAATAATGGAAAAATGTATGAAATAAGAGACCAGCCCTGTGTATACTCTTAACATTGTTGTGTTTGATATCTAATTTAAAACGTTGACATTCATGGTAAAATAAAAATAACGATGCAAAGCTAATTAGAACTATAGGATATGGCCTATAATGTTTAAAATAAAAAGAAACGTTTTTTGTAGATTAATTATTCTTTTATTTCTATAGCGTTCTAGCAAAGCCCTTTTTTTCTTAACCAAACTAAAAGAATGACAAAATGAGAGAGACGTTGAATTCAAAAGTGACACAAAGCATGGTTTGCTGTGAAACGAATTTTACAAGGCAGTGCTGTATTATTCCGTATCAACGGTGTTGTTTTGCCACAGCTACTCCTCCCCCAAAAAAACGCTAGATGGTTGAAGTTAACTTTCGGCAAATGAAACTGTTTTCTTTCTGCTGTATGTTTTTAGATGTCTTGGGGGAGTGTCCGGATCCTTCGGCATAAAAGCTGATTTCAATCGGTCAAGAGAAATGTTATGCAGTTTGTTTTTTATTTTTATCGAAAACACACGATCGGAAATTCTTTCCAAGACTTCAAAAGGTCCTGTGTACGGAGCCTCCAATGGTTTCTTAACATGATCCGATCTTACAAAAACATGCGTACATGTCATAAGATCTTTATGAACGAAAAGTCTGTTGTTGCTAATATGGTGCTTAACCGGTGCTGCACGAATCTGACGCATGTATTCACGGAATTTGTCCAAGAAAAAAGGTTGATTTGATATGTCGTCAACATTGGAAATATATTCCCCTGGAACACGAAGTGTGGTTCCATATAACATTCCAGCCGCAGAACAAGTAATACTGTAGGTAAAATTTCCAACCATGCTGTTTCATGGTTGCACATAAGAGCAGCCTTTAATGTTCGGTGCCAACGTTCGATCATGCCATTTGATGCTGTATGGTAAGGCGTTGTCCGAATTCTTTGAGCCCCAATTAAACGTGTAAGGGATGAAAAAAGTGCGGACTCGAATTGAGACACTTGGTCGGTAGTTATGGTCTTAGGAGAACCAAATCGAGAAATCCAAAAACTGTAAAACTTTTCTGCTACTGCTCCCGTTGACATCTCTTTCAATGGAACGATTTCCGGCCAACGAGAGAAGCGGTCTATCATTGTTAGACAGTATCTGTAACCCATATACTTCGGCAGAACTATAATGTCTATATGGACATGCTCGAAGCGATTGTCAACTTCTTGGAACTGTTTTGGCTCCAAATGTTTATGTTTACCAACTTTTGATCTTTGACAGTCTAAACATTCCCGTACCCAATTGCTTACGTCTCGATTCATTGATGGCCAAATGTACTTTTGTCGCATTTGCTTTAATGTTGATCTTTTACAAGGATGAGACAAGCCATGAATTAAGTTGAAAGTTTTTCGTCTCAAAGGATGGGGCATGTATGGACATATTTTTGAATTTGTTGACGTATCACAATATATTTCGATGTTCGGCTCTAACGGAATTTTTTGTAGGCGTAAAGATGTATGCTCATCTAAAATATCTTGTAATTCTGTGTCACTTGCTGATGGAGTTGAATTTCATGTAAGGAAACCGTTTCAGGCATACTAATTTCATTGACCCTTGAGAGAGCATCAGCCGCTGTATTTTCAGAACCGGAAACATGTATTATATCCGTCGTGTACTGACCAATCAAATTTAAGTGGCGTACCTGACGAGGTGATGCTTTATCCAATTTTTGTTGAAAGGCGTATATCAATGGCTTGTGCTCTGTACGGACAACAAAACTACGACCATCAAGGAGATGTCTAAAATGTTTGATAGCCAAGTATACCTCTAGTAGCTCCCGATCATACGTACTTTTCGCTGTGATGGTTTGAGTTTACAAGAAAAGAATGCCATTGGCTTCCATTGATCATGCACTTGTTGTTCTAAATGAGCTCCTACTGCTGAATCTGAAGCGTCTGTAATTAGAGTCAGTGGTGCTCCATGTTCCAGAAAATTTAGCAATGTCTGATTCGCCAAACTTGTTTTGCATAATTCGAACGATTTATCCAGATCTGAATTCCAGTAAATTTTTCGTTTATCGTTTTTCTTTGATTCCTTGAATAAACTATTTAGCGGTGCCTGAATCGTGGCCGCTTTAGGAATAAATTTCCTATAAAAATTCAAAATTCCCAAAAATCGGCGAAGTTCCAAAATATTTTCTGGCTTAGGGTAATCTTTAATGGCGTTTACTCTGTCTGGTGGTGGTTAAGGCCTTGTGCCGACAAATGGTATCCTAAAAATTCCAAATCTGCAACACCAAACTCACATTTTGATGCATTAATTGATAAGCCAGAATCTTTTAATTTTTGTAAAACGTTCTCTAGGTGTTTGTGATGCTGTTCTTCACTTTCAGAAAATATAAGGATATCATCTAGATAGCAATAAACGTAGTCCAAATTACGAAATATTGAGTCCATGTATCTTTGAAATGTTTGAGTTGCATTTCTAAGGCCAAAAGGCATAACTACAAACTCAAACAGCCCAATCGGTGTATTGACAGCCGTTTTTTGAATATCATCTGTATGCATTGGTATATTATAATATGCTTTATTGATGTCAACTTTCGAAAATACTTTTCTCCCATATAATTTTTCTGCTAAATCGTCAAGTCGAGGAATATATATTTTTTAATTTCAGATCTTTTTCGGAATACTTGTCCATGTGTTATATTTTAAAAGTACTAGCGTTAATCAGTTTTATTTTTCAGATCTGATTAAATCAGTTTGTCTTTTTAATATTATATATTATATATTATATATTATTATATATTATTATATATTATATATTATTGTTAACTTAATATTAAATATATATCAATTTTAAACTTTAAAATTAAAAATAGGTATATACCTTTTTAAGTCTGGTAATAACTCTATAATATGGAGGAAGTAAATATGTGGATTCTTTAATAACAATGGCAAGTAACCCAGGAAAAATTTCGTAATAGCAGTTCATTGATTTTTGCATTACCAATAATGACCTACCACTGCCCACTGCATTGCTTCTAAAGTGAAAACAAGGCGTTACGAATAATGTGTTATACAGCAACTTATATTTCATGCGAGCGCCTTGCATACTGCATTACTTTCCAAGTGAAAATAATGAGTTCGGACGCAACTAGCTACCTCCAATGACATCCCCGTGTTAAAATAATGAGCTTATCAAGCAAACTTCAACCAGTTACATCTCATTCTAAAACCCATTATTTGGTAAAAAAAATTTCCTGGGAAAAAAACACTTTTTTGTGCAGTTTACTTGTTTTGTGCATCTTTTTTATACATAATTACGCCATCTTTGTAGAACTCTTCGATTTTATTAAGTAAGTTTGTAAATAAAAAGAACATTTTAGAAAAATGTCCGATTCGTTTTTCGATGATGCTGAAAACACATCAAAGAAATGCAGAAAAGAAAGGTATTACTCAAGTTAGTTGAGAGACGAGAAGCTAATGGGATGACACAGATCAAAGATGACTACTTTAAATGTAGATGCAAGGCTTGTGAAAAAATATTAAATTGCGATAAATCAGATCTAAGTATACATGCTAATAAACAATGTATTAAAAAAATATCTTTTAATACCAAGAACCAAAATTCTGTTTGCGTTATAAGATCCCATTTGCAAGCCATTTTAATTAATTGTGTAAATTTTAAATGCACATCTAGCCATATAAAAGATGAATTATATAGAATTGTAAAAATATTTTTTTTAGAATATCGGTTGGTTTTTTATGTTGTTTTATGGTATTCTTATCTTATTTTTTATGTTATTTTTCTTCGTTTTTATGTTATTTTAGCATTATTGAAATAGAAAATTAACAAATTAAAAATAAAAATTTTTTATTTGAAAAATTTAAAAAAGTAGTGTGGGAGAAAATTTGGTGTATGGAAAAAAGGGATTTTTTTCATTAGCGTAGAGATTTCTGAAAAAATCTCCTGGCATTACTGGTACCTATTAAAAAACAATGTAAGCGAAAGCTTTCATAAGACTAAATGAAATTGTTGATTTCTTTTACTCTTTGGTAAGTATTTTCGTTTTTGTTCGGCTGTACACATATAAGAAGCCGATTAGAGTTCGGCTTATTGGTGCAACTATGGATATGTATGTGTGTAAACAAAAATATACAATATCCCAGTCATCATTTCGAAGATTGTTTAACAAAAATTACCTTACTGTGTCTTCTTCGAGCACTTTTTATGATTAAAAACTGATTAATAACATGTTGTATTAGAAAAAGACTAAAAAATGCCTTTTGCTTATGCTTAAAAAGTGATTTATAGAAAAATAATACGACTCAAAAATAAGTCCAAACTGATCAGAAAATCGGATAAAAAAGGCTCTCAAGAAGAGTCGGGGGTAATGTAATATTTTTTCCCGACAAAAGAGTATTTTGTGATCAGCAAAAGAGCGCATTTATGACTATTTTAACAGCACAGAGGAGTCAGAAAAGACTCCACATGATCATTTATTGCATAAACTGCTTGCTGGGATTTTATTGACTATCTGAAGAAACAGGTTTTTAAGTAAAACAAATCTGCACACAATTTCAATTCTATTTCGTTCACAATGATACGATCACTTTGTTTACTAGCTAGCAGTAAAATAAGAAAATAGTAATATAATACAGCGTAATGATGAATTGGACTTCTCAATTAGTTCATTTTTAATGTGCCATAAGAAGGTCGGTTTGTGCTAAGAAAAGCATGAATATATGTTTCCCAGGGCGAGGCCTGATCATTGCACTTTGATTGAGTTGAGCTCCCCGACTATTCCTGATGTGGATAGCTCATGCCTACAACTTTTGGTAGTTGGGAATGGTGTTTGTGCAAAGAAAAGCAGGAAAACACATTTTTCCCAGGGCGAGACTTGATCATTGCACTTTGATTGAGTTGAGCTCCGCGATTATTCCTAATGTGAATAACTCGTGCATAAAATTCTCGATAGTCCGGGAATGGCGTTTGCCTGCGCCAGACATTAAATATTAATGAATATGTATTATAGTTAAATATTAAAATTTTTTCGAAATTTTTCGAGTTTCAACTTTTTTGACATCTGACAAAAAAAAAATTTTTTTAACACCAATTTTTTACAGGGTAGATATTTTATGGTTTTACTACTACTTTTGAATCCAAGTATGTACTAAAAGTAGAACCCTTGAAATCATACTATTTTTTGCAACCCTAAAAATTGCAGTATTTTTTATAAATAAAATAATCTATATTTTTATTATTTTTAATATGCGCTTATTATGGATATACATATACAGAATATACGAATGTTATTTATACTATTTTGATATTTGCAACAATTTGTAACATTTTGTGATGTTATAAAAATCGCAGAATATTGATATTGATTTTAAACAGTTTCTTTTTTTAATTAACTAACTTAGATATTACACCATAAAATGTTGATATTGGTGAATTTGTATATTATTACCACAACGACCATGAAAACAACAAGTACAGCTATGACAAAATACAAAATTAAGAATAACAATATAGGAAAACATCATATTTTTTTTAACTTTTCAGTGATTTCTCGGCACCTATGAAACCTATTGTCACGACTTAAAAAAAAGAAATATTCTCATGATGTTATTGAATCATTCCCACTAACAACAAGCACCCTAGCTGTCCTATTGAGGACTTTATCGTGACAAGGACAACATAGGCAAATCATATTTTTCAAGACTTTTTTACTCCTTCGTTCAATTCTCGGGACCACATGAACCGATTTGGACAATTTTAAATATCAAGCTTCTCAGGATGTTAATAAATCATTCTTTATGCCAACGAGAAATCTAGTTGCCGGATTGAAGCCGCCATCGTGATTTCCACAGACGGACAGACGGACATCGCTATATCAACTCGGCTTGTTTAAAGGATCAGAAATATATATATTTTATGGGGTCCAGAATTTTTTTCTAATTATTACAAACGGAATGGCAAACTTATATATACCCTCTGCACAGTGGAGGGTATAATTATAAAAATTATTCAAAAATTGTGAATTGGTTTAGAACTTTCAATCACATTTATATAAAGGAAAAATTACTTCTGCAATCGGAAAACTCAAAATTTTCAATTGAAATTTTAAGTTTCAGTAAAATTCGTGAAAATTTGTATATATTTTTAAGGAACAAATTAAAAATTTTCTTTTTATAAACAAGAGCGGAAAGCGGAACGTTTTCTACCGCCTAGCGTTAACGCTAAAATGCCATACCTAAACAAGATTATTTTAACAATAAAGAACACTACAATATTGGTGTTTGTGATTTTTGTTTTGCATTTGTAAATTAAAACTTTATGAAAAAAATCAAAATATTAAAGTTAAAAAATGGGTAATATGTATGAATTGGACGATTTAGAAAACTTATTTGTTTTAAGGATGATGTCATATAGACGTCAAGGAAATCTGGAGCTTTTTAAAAGTCGTGGATCTACGGCAGTTAATATTTTAATTTAAAAAAAACACAGACCCTTTTTTTAAATCCACCAGGCTAAATCATGAACAATTTATTGTTCTGTTGAATTTAGTTGAACCTTGGCTTAGGAAATACTCCCACAGGAAATCCATTGAACCAGAGGCTGTACATAACCTTGCACTTAATTATTGGTTAATTTGGATTCTAATGTTTTATGTAATACAGTTTTTTTTAGCTCACGGAAGCGATCTGCATATTATACCAATGAAGTTTCGAATAGGCCTGGAGACAGCTAGAAGCGTTATTATACGGACGTGCGAGGCTTTGCGACGTGTATTACGAAGTAATTACGTAAGTCCACCTAATCCTGAAGAGTGGGTCAAAATTGCTGATAGTTTTTATCGAACCCCTAACTTACCGCATTGCTTAGGGGCATTAGATGGAAAACATGTAAGAATAACATGTCCACCGAATTCCGACTCACAGTTTTTTAATTGTAAATAATTTTACAGCATCGTAAGTAATTATTTAGATTCATAAATTCCAAAATCAATTAAAATGTTTGCTTTTGAAGGTTTTATTTGCGGCGTATGACTGTAATTACACGTTTACATTGGTAGACGTAGGTGCATATGGTAGCCAGAGTGATGGTGGAGTTTTCAGAATTTCCCAATTTGGTAAAATTATATTAAATAAAAATTTTAATGTACCTACAGCAACACTCTCGCCTGGGTCTAATGTTCAATTCCCATACTATTTTGTAGCTGATGCAGCATTTCCTTTAAAGGAAAATATTATGAAGCCCTATTAAAAGAGATTTTCAACAAAAAAAAATAAGTAGTTCCAGAATACGCATTGAGATTGCTTTTGGTAAGAAAAACTTGTACTATACGAGTGCATATGAAAATAATTTTTTTTACATTTAATTTTTTAAGGAATACTTACTTCTCGTTGGAGAGTTTCAATGATGAGCATATCGTTTTCACCGAAAAACGCAAAAAAGTATTACCAAATATATGTTTCCTATATACAATATAAAACACAAATACTATTTTAATTTATTATATCGTATTAGCAACAGTAGTGCTTCACAATTTCCTAAGCTTTGGTATAATAAATTCAACTGATCGGGATGGGATGAAACCTCCGGGGAAAGTTATACCGATGAAAGAAAAGTTATACTTGTTCCGGCGTTTCGCTGGGTCACGTCTAGGAATCGAGATATATCGATTTGAACTTAGTAATTATCGTACAGGGGAATTTGTCACGTTTTGGGCTATTTTCTCTGACATAACTCGAGAACTTCTAGTCCAATTTTGCTTAGAAAAATTAAGAATTACAATTCCTTTAATATAACGTTTATAAAACGTTTCCCTACAAAAGCAACAGTTTCGCAGTTATAAGTAAATGTATGAAGAAAAAAAAATTATTTGTTGCCTAAAAATTAAATTTTTTTTTTTTAATTCATAAAAAACCAAAACTGAAAAAAGTGTCAAGCTCTTTTCCTTTCGCGTAAAGTCACATAACCTATGAACAAAATAGGCATAGATCATGATAATCGATGCACGCGTTTCAATGAATTTGGATAATATTTATTATATATATTACACAAGGCAACAAAAACGAAAAAATTTTATACCGGTCAAAAACCACTATACAATTTTGATGTATTGTGGTTCCAGTAATACAAATGTGGTCCAAATTTTAAATTCTATAGAGGCTTTTTTTTTAAATTTTTTAAGTAAAATTTATAATTTTTTTTAGACGTTTTTCCACATAATTAATAATAATTTCAAAAGGGTTAGTCCGACATTATTAAAATTAACTTAAAAAAATTTAGATTTACGTAACCTCTAATCCGTTTATATATTGAGTTTCAATCGGCCTTGTAGTTTCGGTGTTATAATTTAGAGTTGATCCCACGCCAAAACTCCAACGAACAAACAATAACCTTGTTACACAATTGTACAAAGACAAGCACATATCAAAATTTGAGAAGATGAATATGACATCACATGCAGCTGCGGCCCCTGAATTGTATGGTTTGCCGAAAATCCACAAGGAAAACGTCCCACTCAGACCAATTTCATCCTCTATCAAAGTACCCTGCTATAATCTAGCGAAATATATTGGAAAAATATTGAAAAATTTGATCTCACCAACATATAACATTAAGAATGCTTTTGAACTAAAACAAAAATTGGAAAACGTGAAAATAGAAGATGACGATATACTACCCTACAAGAAATGAATGACTGAAACTGACACATAAACAATTTTTGTACTAACACACTTGCAGTTTTTTCTATTTAAAAACATATGACTGTCATTGTTGCTGTTGTAGAGTTGTTTTTGTTAAGGTTTTGGAAATGTAAGTAATTAATTAAATTAAAAGTTCAAGTTAATTTTTGTTGTTTCTTTAGGATTCTTCAAAATATGTCAGTGAATTCGTTAGTGCCATTCTCAATTGTGGTGGCGCGTCCCTCCATTATACCCTTCCACATTTTATTTTTTGCTCGCTTGTGGCCAATTCCTGTTGGATCGTTACTTAAAGATATTGCTGTAGAATCTTCACAAACTTTCAATCTAGAACTTTTATACCTCTTAGGAAACGCATTTGTGTAAAGAATTATATTATGCGACAATATGTTATATCCTGGATTTCGACTGTGAATGCTGTACCAGAAAATAATTTGATATTGATGGACTTTTTATGATGTTGGAAGATAATACACAAGAAATATAATAGTGTGAAACAACGCTGACGCAGTTTATTAAATCGATTCGTAATGATTCCAGTTAAGTGCGCACGGAAGACACTATAAATATATTGTTAATACATGCGCAATCACCAAATGAACTTATTAAGGTAATGCACTGACATTTTATTAAAAATTGTAGCTAGAAACAAAGTAAATCTTCCTTGCAGCATTTTACACTAATCCTTATATCTATATTTCAGTCTGTTGCCATAACATGGATATGTTTTAATTTATGCCATCCTGGAATATAGTGTCTGGAATATGATGTTGATGATATGAAATTAGTTTCTTCAAAAGAACAAAGATCTCAGAATATTGAACAAATTGATTTATGGAGGTATTATCACAATATCTCACACACCGTTCTGTACAAACAAAGGTAGCAGTATTTGAATGGATACATCATTTACTCATCAATTTTCCAAATGAATTGTATCAGGTTTGGCCGAAATTGTTAATTCACAACACTCAAAAGGTAAGCTTTAATATAAATTGTTGATATATATGTAAGTGTTATAATAAATTGTTTTCTTTAAGAAACTACTGATTGCACTAAGGCCCATTACCGGAAATTTCTATTGAGTTTAGGGATGTTTCGAGTGAAAAGTCAGCAAAGTTGTTTAAATATCTGTTTTAAGTTAAGCCCATTGTCCTGTTTCAACATTGTCTCAAAGTTATCACCACGTTTCGGAATTAGTGATATTGTTGTGTTTTTAATATTTAATGTGTATTTTTAATTTTGAATTTTATTTTTAATACAATAAAATAAAAAATAAAAAGTCGTGTTTCATTATAATCAAGCGTGACCGGTCAATGATGATGTATATATCCATCAAATGTGACCGATCAACGATGATATATATATCTATCATCGTTGACTACTAAACAGCGGTAGAGTGAGCAGTTCAGATATATATTATATAGTTTACATACTTTCATAGGTTAGAGTAAGATGCAAAATCACATGTACACAAAAGTTTCGGTTAGTTTTGGCATATTTGCCTTAATAAAATGATAGAAACTTTGTTCTACGCGATGACCGACACTTCAGTCAGTAGTGACGGTCATATCACCGGTCAAATGACCGTCACTGTTCTTGTAGGATAGTGTCATTCGACTTGGTATCATTATTTACTAATATACCGACTCATTTAGCGATACTGGACAAATGGGAAACATTAAGCACACAGACCACAATATCGAGGAAACAGTTTCTAAAACTACTTCAGTTCTGCTTGACAGAAAGTAACTATTTTACATACGGGATTTTATCACCAAACGTATGGTATGCCCATGGGCAACCCTTTGTCGCCAACAATTGCTGATATTGTTCTGGACACCCTTTTGGACGATGTAATCGAAGAACTTAAGGAGAAAAATGTAAAAATCAAACTAATTACTAAATATGTCGACGATTTATTTGTTATAATAAAGAAATCAGATGAAACTAAGATTTTAAAAACACTTAATTCGTAGCACAACAAACTGCAATTTACAAATTCCTTACCTTGATATAAACTTATAACTTATTCAACAACAACAACGTTAATTGCACTTGTAAGTCAACAAAAACACCAAAATGAAGGGAAATTTAAACATATAGCATTAAAATATGATAATGAGACATGCAGAACATTAAAAGAATACTGTAACGAATTGAAGAGACTAAAACAACAAGAGGGCAGGTTAAAATTTATATTATCATGTAGAAACTATGGTATTATACCAAACCACACGAAAAATACCACTACACAGGTAAAGCTGCGTTCACACTACGTGTTTTGCTTGTGTTTTTCTCAGTTTTTTAGCACGTGTAATTTGTACACATAGTGTGAATCCTTTCAAACATTGTTTATGTACAACACATTTTGCAAGACATATGTAAATTTTTCAACTAAAGCAGGTTCTACTGAAAGAAAAATAAATTGTTTAATATTAATTAACAATTAAAAAATATATAAAACATATAACTTTATTTTTAACAATAAATTTTTCTAAATTCACAAATTAAATCAGCTGTTGTTTACATTTAGAGGTTATGTCATACGGAAATACATATGTACGTTTGAACGCAAAAATTATGAATCGTATGTAAAACGCTAATTTTGACACACACAGGGAATTACGTATGGATCGTAAAACTGAATTTACATATGGAAAATACACATAGTGTAAACACACCTTAACACAACTTTTTGAATGTACAACAATAAAGAACCAACTTAGAAAAGTTGAATACAATTTTCACAAAAAAATTCTAAACCTCGAAATATCACAGACCAACACTAACATTACACTTATTAGGAGAAGAATTTATAATTTAAAAACTGGAACTGAAAAAATGCTAATAGAAGAAGACTATACAGCTTTTATGAACAGACAACAAACCGTACAAAACATATAACTAAAAACATGAGTGAGAAACAAAACAGAAAATTAGATACACTCAAAGAAAAGCAGTTTGAAATATTTGTTCTTAACTTTAATAACTAACAATTGGTTTGTAAATGAAACCGAAGTAGACATTCCGATGGAAGTTAAATGGATTCTATCATTAGGTAAAAAATTCGCACTACCGGTAGATAAACATAATTTTTCACCGTTACACATAATCGCCGACGTAGAACAGGGTATCCAAACAAAAACTCGCAACAGCTTTGGCGCAACACGTATTGGAGACAGGTCATACAGCTGACTTCGAAAAAGTAAAAATATTAGACAGAGAACCCATTGAAAAGAAAAGGTACACCATAGAAAGTTTACGAATCCAACAGAAAAAGGAATATACGATGAATTTAAAAGAGGATACTGACAAAATTAATGCTAGTTACAGGGTTGCAATACAATAACTTTACTGTGATATTATTTTAAGCTGAGTACTTGTTATTAATATAAGTTCAATGTAATTTTTGTTGTTTATGTTGGATGTAAATTAAATTCATTTTTAAATGTGATAAATAATGCTCATGTTACTGTAAGTTATTGTTATATATATAGTGTATTTTAGAATTGTTTTAACGTGACGTTTTTATAATTATATAGAATTTCCTTGAAAAAGTCAACAAAGAATTGACGAAACGTCGGAAAGAAATGTAATTTAAATGCAGTTTTATTTACATTAAAAATCTTAGGTCGTATTAGCTTATTTTGAAATAAAACAAACTAAAGGATATTAGCCAAATATCACAATAAAGTTTTATTTCTTCTAATAAATCTACAAACCTATTTAAAACTTGACCACGGCTGAGCCATCTAACATAATAATTTGGCAAATTCTCGCTTATTAAGAGCATTTATAAAATTGTTTATTTTTGTTACAACTGGCATTACGTTGGAAAAGCCTTGTTTTGCACATAAGACTTCTTGATGAATGAGGCAGTGAAATTCAATTAAAGAATGTTGGACACTTTGTTTAAGTTGCTGAATAAAACCAATATTTTTGCCAATCATGCTAGGAGCACCATCAGTTGTTACAGAAACAATTTTCTGTAAATCAGTATTCATTTTCATAAATGTATCAGCGAATTCCTTAAAAACATCAAGACCAGTAGTTCCACCTGCCAATGTTATTAACATGACCAGTTCTTCCATCATTATATTTCCTGATTTATACTTAGCAAAAACTGTAAGTTGTGCATAACCACTTATGTCCGTGCTCTCATCTAAAGCAATTGAATACATTTCGGTACATTTTAAATCGTAATACATTCCAAAAACGCTTCTTTTAAAAACACACCTTCCGAAAGAGATTTCCATGTCGTGCGATACAATGTGCTACATGAAAACTAGCAGCTGTAATGTTGTTTTTAGGAATTAGAAATGTTTTAAATACATTAGCTTGTGATTTATATTCTTTTAGTTTTTGAGAAAATAATTCTTTTTTCTTCTTCTTCTGTTAAGGAAGCAAGATTTGCATGTATCTTTTTAAAATGTCGTTTTACATTGTAAGAACGAGACGTACAGTTTTCCTTGCAAATTAAGCAAAGAATTTTCTTATCTATCTCAACAGCTCCGTATTTTCCAAACCATTCTGTTTGATATGGCCTTAAACTTGTATCATTCATCTTAAGTTTCTTTACCGTTGACATGCTAAACATATCTAAAGGGTTAATATTTATAATTTGAAAATGTTAAATTTGGATTGAAATAGAAACAAATTATTAAAACTAATTTTCTTATCGAAAATTGAGAACTTAATAAATCAAGAAAACTTTATGAATCAATAATTTAAAGAGCATGAGCAAGTTACGCCTTTAGTTTGGTTAAAAATAAAGTTAAATGATATAATATAAATAGTTTAAAAAAATTATTAATTGTTTTGCAATGCCTACTGAGATATTGTTAACCTCAATTAACAAATTGTGGTATGTAGATGTACAAAGAAAACTGTGTAAATTTTGTAGTAGGCTTTGCAAAAGTAACACATAAAATGCAAGCAAGAAATTTGTGTGTCTTTTTCTGTGGAAAAAAATGAAAAAAATTATGTGGAAAAAAATGAAAAAAATTATGTGGAAAAAAATTAAAAAAATTATGTGGAAAAATATGGAATTTAGACACACAAAAAGACACACAAATTTCTTGCTTGCATTTTATCTGTTATTTTTACAAAGCCTACTACAAAATTTTCACAGTTTTCTTCGTACATCTACAATACCACAAATTTGTTAATTGAGTATAACAATATCTCAGTTTGAAAAAACTTAGAATTTAAAAATATGGTTTGAAAAAACTTAGAATTGGTTTGAAAAAACAAAACAACTCGTGGGTCACTTAAAATTGTTGCGTGGGTCAGTGTGTGACCCGTGGGTCATAGGTTCGCCACCACTGATATAGGGTATAAAAATTATTAAGAGAAAATTTAACACTTAAACACGGAAATTAAAGACATGACAACAACAGATGATCACAGTAACTTTATAAACAAACAATGAGAAAGAGCGAAACACATAAGAAAGGGTGTAAAGGAGACACAGATTAAAAAGTTAGATACACTGAAAGAAAAGCATTTTTAAATCATTAGGATTCTCTTTCAATAACCACTGGTTTGAAAATAGAACAACAATAAACAATCCATTGGAATATAAGTGGATATTATCCTTAGGGAAAAAGTTTGCTTTACCAGTAGATAGTCGCAACTTTTCTCCAATTAACGTAATCACTGATGTGGAACAATGCATACAGGCAATGAATGATAATGATGACAGGGCAAAAGATATAATGAGGACTAAGTTAGCCAATATGATATGTTCATTTAAGAAGAAAGTTCAAAATACACCAAAGGAGAAATTTATAAAAATATATAATAAAACAAATATATTTCTGTCAAAAAACGGAGACATTATTATTATACAGGCAGACGGTAGCAATTTATAAAAACGAATATGAGGAGAAAATGCAGGAAGTTTTGAATGATAAAAACACCTATAAAACAATGAGGACGGATCCGACTTTAAAATTACAAAAAACAAATAATACTATTGTATCATATCTAGAGAAAAATGGACATATAGGCTTATACACCTGCTCCGCTGCCACAGCACCGAGAATATACGGATTACCCAAAATCCACAAGACCGATATGCCACTCAGACCTATAGTCGCAACAATCCAGGTTCCATGTTAGAACCTTTCAAAACATATTGGACAAATTGTAAAGCATATAATATCAGAAACATATAATGTTAAAAATTCAGCAGAATTAAAAACCAATTTATAAAATATCGAACTTGGAAATGGAGAGATATTAGTATCTTTTGACGCGATTTCCCTATTTACAAATATCCCCGTACATACTACTATACGGAATGTTATGATAAAATGGTCAATAATTAAGGAATTGACAAGAATCCCCAGTTCAAAATTTCTTGAAATTTTAAAATTTTGTTTGACTGATAATAATTATTTTACATACAACAATCAAGTTTTTAATCAAATATTTGGAATGCCAATGGGCAACCCGCTCTCACCCACCATAGCAGTTCTTGACGTTTTTCTTGACGATGCGATAAAGGAACTAAAAGGTAACAATATAAAAATTAAATATATAGCAAAATATGTCGATGACATAATAGCTATAATACACTTTGATGACAAGGATGAAATTCTTAATACACTAAGCAGACATCACCCGAAACTTAAATTTACGATAGAAGTAGAGGAAAACAAGGAAATTGTATACCTTGACATGAAACTACGGAGAGATGGCAACAAAATCGTATTCAATTGGTATTCTAAGGCAACGGCATATGGTAGATTGATGAATTTTAATTCGACGCAACCCAAAAACCAGATTGTTAATACTGCAAGAAATTTCATTGAAAGAGTCTTAACGCTTAGTGACGAAAAGTTTCACACATTAAATAAACAGAAAATATGACAAATACTTTTAGAAAATAGTTTTCCCAATAACATTATTAAAATGTTAATCGACGATATAACCCAGCGTTTAAAATATAACAAACAACGTGACAACACTAAAAACAAGGAGGATAAACAATTTTACAGTGTACAATACATCCCTGGGTTAACTGAGAGTAAGAATATGAGAAAAACAATAAAAGAGAATAACATAAGCTTTGCTTATAAAGCAAAACAAACACTTAGCGCAATATTTACTAACGTAAAAACACCAGTTGAGAAACAACAACAAAGCAACTTTGTGTATGAGATAACGTGCACGGGAGATGACAATAAGAAATGTGATATGATTTATATAGGCACAACAAAGCGAACACTAGCCACAAGGATGTTAGAACATAAAACACACATAACGAAAGCGAAAGAGTCGACAGCATTGGCACAACATATTCTAAAAACAGGTCACACAGCTGACTTTTAAAAAGTAAAAATACTGGACAAGGAAAAGAATAAAAAGAAAAGGTATACAAAAGAAAGTTTACGAATTCAACAGCAGATAATGAGAACATTAAATTTGAAAGGAGACATAAACAATATAACTGCAAGCTATAGAGTTGCCATTAAATATACTGTGATATTAAATTAAGTTGTGTTTATTATTATGTTCGTGTTTTTATGTTTTTTGTTATTTAACAAATGTAAAAATTTTTTTATATTTTAATGTAATAACGTCAACACTGTAAGTTTTTAAATATTTTTTGGTGATAAATTTTTGTATTAATAAATTGTTTTCATATTTCTATTAATAAATAGACGAGCTCCAGAGGAAGTCGACATATAATCGACGAAACGTCGAGCAAAATTGTATTAAAATTGACTTTAATGACATAAAAGTTTAGGCCTTATTAGCTTAAGAAAATAATACACTCAATGCTGTGCTTGATTTAGTGGATTCATTCAACGACATTGGTGTACTTCTGGATAAAAAATTAGACTTTAGAAGTCATATTTCGCTAACAATAAATAAAGCTACTGGTGGACTTGGATTCATTAAACGGTGGGCTAAAGAGTTTTCGGATCCGTATACGACAAAACAATTGTTTGCTACCTTGGTAAGACCAATACTCGAATATGGGTCTGTAGTCTGGGATCCGCAATATCATATACATTCGAACAAAATTGAATCAGTTCAAAAACAATTTTTGTTATTTTGTCTTCGTGGTTTGGGCTGGGATCCTAATATGAGGATGCCATCTTATGAAAATCGTCTGCCTCTAATTAAGCTTCCTACATTGAAAAGTGGCAGACATATGCTAAATGTTACTTTCCTGCTAAAACTGTTAAATGGTAGTCTTAAATCTGAATTTCTTATCAACAAAATAAATATAAATATTCCTTTTCGATCATCAAGAAATTATAACTTTCTAACTATCAAATATTATTGTACAAACTATGCTAATTTTAACCCACTTCGTAGAATTTGTGATGAGTTTAATGTGCTGTATCAGTGTATTGATTTTAATAAAAGTTTGGATATTGTAAGATGAGATATTATATTACACTTAAATGCATTAAATTAACTGAATTAAATAAATGTTAAATATCAATTTTGTTAAATGTTTAATTATATATATATAAATTATAATATAAATGTATACTTTAAGTAGTCTGTAAGGATGATTCCATAGACTGATTAAATAAATACAAACTCTGGAATTTTCTTTTATACGATTTTCTATTATTGTTGAAGGACGAAGTGTTACTCTGAATACTACAGCAAAAATCAGCCATCATGTGTGCATCCCAGCGACCGTGATGTCGTTCATGCTTTGTTCGGAAATCTTGGTGAAATCGTTCGCCCTGTTCCTCGCTCAAGTCTCCTATATTTTCAGGAAAATGATTTAAGTGACTGTGCAGGTAGTGTACTTTGATGCTCATGTTGCATCCAAGTCGATGGAAATTGGGTAACATCTCTTCAACGTGCGCAACCTAATCATGACTCTTGTTATTTCCTAAGAAATTAAAAAAAAAAATTTTCTTCTCAATTTCTGATATTGAACTGCCAAAATCAGTATCGTTCACCAATTTGCGAATTTGTGGGCCGTCTAATATGCCTGCTTTTAGCTTTTCCATACTCAGATTGGGAAACTTCCTTGAAATATACTGGAAACATTCACTATCTTTGCTAAATGATTTAACATATTGTTTCATCAGACCAAGTTTAATGTGAAGAGGGGGTAATACGATCTCGGGATACTAGAGCCACATTTATAACATTTGGCGTACCTGGAGGCAGCGTTTCCCTAGAAGGCCATTGCTTTCTCTTCCAATGTTCTGATTTAGCTCTGCTGTCCCATAAACATATAAAACAAGGATAGTTGGTAATGCCGCTTTGTGGAACTAAGAGAATATTTACCATCTTAAGATCAACACAAATTACCCACTTATATTCATCATACTTTATCTTCTTCATGACCAATGCAATTACAGGGTATTTTTCTTTTACTTTGGTTGAATGTGCGATCGGCAAGAAGTGAAAGTTATTTCCATTATGCAAAAGGACAGACTTCAAGCTGCGTTTTGATGAGTCGATAAATAAACGCCATTCGTTTGAATCGTACTCTGTAAGCCCATGGCAGTCATCAAACCAGAAATATCTGTACAGTACACAAAATCATCCTCTTCAGCAAAATAATGAAGTAAGGCTTTTTCTCGAGTACGGTAATACGAAACTGTAGTTTCTTTAATTATGAGAATGACTTTGATCTTTAAGTAGGGATAAAATGATGATCGCAAACACTTCTTCAATGAAATCAAATGGCTCAAAGAACTCTTATAAATACTAAGCGCGATTTCCAAGTGTGCCATATCTATGGACCTGTTTTGTGATACGATACTATAATTTGGGATAACCCTTTGTATGGGTACAGTTTGTGTGTGCAAAATTCGGTTACAGGTAGCCAACGGAAAAACACACATCAATAAAAAAAAAACACACATCAAGATTCAACAATTCAGCGTCCACGAAAATTTATGAGCGTTTATTACTTTGCTACCGCAATCATAAAAGTCAAATAACTTTTGTTTATTACTTATTTTTAATTCTGAGAATCATAAAAATGTCATAAACGTTTTTTCCAAACAATTTTGTACATGATATGGGGGTTTGCCAAAATTTTCTGCATTTTTATTACACCATTTTCTATAAAACGTCGACGAAAAGCTTTTAAATTCATTCAATAAAAAAATATTGTTTAGTCATTGTTATGTAACCCAAAGAAATAATGACGGTGCTTTTAAAAATGAGATACCTTTAACTAATCTTAAATATATTTACGCTGATCCCTGAATCATTGACTGACTGACTGATTCTGTAACGCTGAAATAATACACACACATAGCACTCCATACAAAGCTATGCGAAATACACAAACAAAATTTAATCTTTCTCATTTTATACAAACCCACACACAATTTTCTCTCTTCTTTGTTACCGACCAGTGTTGCAAATAAAATCTTCTGCAAATCGACAATTTTGGAAACTAAATCGCCAAAATCGTAGAACTCAAAACAATAAAATTTATTTATATCATTCATATTACGAATATTATTACAGCATTGGCTATTTCTATATATAAAAATGTATTAGTGATGAAATTTCAACGAAAAAAATTTAACACAGCAATCAACTAAATAATTTTATTGATATGTATCTATAGCTGAAACATATAATATAGGTTTAAAGTATCGCCGTAATTAAAATTTAAATCTTAAATGGAGATGCTATTCAAGGTATTTCCGTTTTGAAACGACTTGACCCAGAATTAAATCTATACATATTTTGTAATTCACATTTACACTGAACAAAAACTATCAATTTTCGATAAACAACCCATTAATTGTTAACCCTTGAAATCGTAATTTTTATACTACTGAACATTTTAAATCTTCAATCATCATTTTAACAAATTTATCAAATCATTTTAACAAATTGAAAAATCGTCGAAATTACAATAATTTGCCAAAATTGGCAGCACTGCTATCGACAATAGCACTACATATGCAGATTTCGTGTTACATATGGAATAATTTGAACGCAAAAAATGCATAAAAAAACTAATATCTATTCAAATTCTTCTTTAAATTCCCTTTGTTGGTCAATAAAAAAATTCTGCAAAAAAGTAATGAATGAAATTTTAAACATTTTTATTTTTCTCATTTAACGCCGTCCGATATGCATACATACTTCTTTTATCAAACTAAACTTTTCCATTTGCCTGTTTTGTTTTTCATCTCAAAATTGTTTTGTATTGTTATGAGTGCTTTCGCTCAGGTTCTCTGATGGCCAGCACTTACCAATGAGTATCCTTTTTTAATAAATATTTGAGAAAAAAGAGATCTTCAATGTGGATTTTGTTGTTGTCCAACATATGGTTTCGTTAAAAGCTTTGTATTGAAAAGCACTTGCATAATTATTGTTGGATATTGAAAAGCATTTATTTCAACTAACCTTGCTTACCACTCAATATCATAAACACACTCTTCACGTATAATTACTACATACTTACCATAGTTATAAGCATAGTTTTAAGCACATGAATTATAACAATAAACAGTCAGTCGTTAAGCAACCATACTTGAGTTTAATTCACTCGGAACACTAACATTGGCGACGCTGGAAAAAAATAATAAAAATACATATGTACAATGTACATACATATGTACATTGTACATACATATACGTTCGTAAGCCGCGTGCTCATTTTTAAAATGTTCATCAAAATGCAAAATACATTGGTGACGCTTGTGAAAATAAAAATACATATGTACATACATATACTTTAGTAAACCGAGTATTCATTTAAAAGTGATTATTGTAAATACAAATTCAGGTGAATTCAAATCTATTTCGGCCTCTAAGCCTTTCAATATTATTTCGTCCACATCAAATCTCGACAGAGTGTCGGGTACTACGTTTAGCGATACTTTACGGTGCTCAATTTTGAAGTCAAAAGTTTGAAACTTCAGACTCCACCGTGCAAGACGACCATTCAGGTCTTTTTGGTTCATTAACCATTTAAGGCTTGAGTGGTCCTTGATTATACGAAACGGTAGTCCCTCAATGTATGGCCTTAATCTTTTAACAGAAACTACAGCTGCCATGCACTTCATTTCAGTGACAGTATAGTTGCGTTGTACTTTATTAAGTTTTTGAGAGACGAACGCTATTGGACGGTCCCTACCCTTCCTCGTCCTGTTGGTAAAGCACTCCTCCAACACCTATTTTTAACGCATCCCAGTGGATGATAAATTCGCGGTTGAAATCTGGTTGGGCCAGTACGGGAGCAGAGGATAAGGCTACTTTAAGTTGATTGAAAGAAATAATGGCCTCTTCAGAATGTTTAAAAGGTTTAACAGATTTTCTAAGGCAATCTGTTAGTGGGTCTGCGAGATTAGTAAAATTTTTAATAAAAGTTCTGTACCAATTTGACATACCGATAAATCTACGAAGTAGTCTTGGAGTTTTTGGCAAAGGAAAAGCTTTAATGGCTTCCACCTTTTCTGGATCCACCTTTAGACATCACTGACCTACTAGATACCCAGGGTATTTTATTTCCTTTTGTGCGTATTTACTCTTTTTTACATTTATGGTCAGTTTAGCACTTCTAAGACATTCTGCTACCTCCTTTAAAATTTGCATGTGTGATTCAAAGTCTGAGCTACAAATCAACAAATCGTCGAGATATATAAAAACGTTTTCACGTAGTCTCGAGGGTATTACCTTGTGCATGAGCCGGCTCATAGTTTGTGTGCCATTGCACAAGCCGAAAGGCATAACACGGTATTGGTACAATGGTTTACCTGGGATAGCAAAAGCTGTTTTCTTCTTAGAAGTCTCAGTAAGTTTGATTTGAAGGAAAGCATCTTTGAGATCTGTTCCACTAATCAGAAGGCCGTTAATGTGTGGCAAGGGGTATGAGCCCTTTTTTGTGAGCTCATTAACTTTTCTACATTCTAGGCAGAGGCGAACTTTACCTGGTTTTCGAACAAGGACCACCGGGCTGCACCATGGTGAATTAGATTCTTCGATGACATTAATTTTCAAAAGCCTTTAGATTTCGGCGTATGCTTCATCTTGTCTAGGAGGCTAAAGAGGAAAATGTTTAGACTTTACTGGCACAGCCTCGCCAGTGTCGATATGGTGTTCAACTAATGATGTACAACCTAATCCAAGCTAAGAAAATGAAGGAAATTGTAATATAACCATATCAAGTTCTAATCTCTGTTCGTTAGTAAGATTGTGGAAATTAAACTCTTCTCCTTGACTAATTTCTAACTCACCTATTTCTGGTATGATGTCTGGAGCTAAAGCATACGCTCTCCAAAAGTCTAGCCCGAGATAAACATCTTGTTTGAGCGTGAGCACAATATAAAAATCAAAAAAAAAAAGGAAAACAAATCTTCTTGGCAACAAGACATTTAATACACCAAAACGAAAACTGAGTGTTAAAATAAAAATAAATGTAATTACATATAATTAACACATAAAGTACAGTCAAACCGATAAAAACAAAAGGTTACACGCGTAACTAACTATTGCAAAAATATATATATATGACGCTGTAATACAGTTGTACAAAAAAAAAAGAGAAATAACATAATAATAAAAGACAGTAAAACACAAAGTCATAATGTCGAAAACCGAAACTGTTATCTACCAACCGACGAGCATATCGCAATTTTCGCCTCGAAATGAAGCATGGCTCTTATGGAAAGAGATTTTAGAAATCCATTTCTCTGAAATTGGTTGCACAGAAGAGAACGTAAAAAAGGCGACACTCTTAAAAGCTATCGGCTCAACTCCACATGAAGTTTTGCATAACATCAGCAGTCCAAATTCGCCCGTGTCAAAGACATACAAAGAGCTTTGCGAGCTTTTGAGAACACATTATACTCCTCCAACAATTGTGTTCAGGGAGAGAAAAAACTTTCATGCAGCTACTCAAGCAGAAGCAGAAACAGTTTCTGAATGGCACGCACGAATAAAAAAACTGGCGTTATCATGCAACTTCGGAGTTAATCTCAATGCTTTTGTATTAGACAGGTTCATCGTGGACATCAACCATAAAATATTCGAACGGCTTTGTGAAGAAGATGAGAAAATTACAATCGAGGAGGCGCTCAGAAAAGCTCTGATCACCGAAATGAAATACATCGCAAAAAATGATGACGACAAACAAGTAAACTACATCAAATACAACAAGCACAAGAAGAACCAGAAGAACAATTACAACGGTTACAAGAACAACAAGCCACGAAGCAGCGATAAAGGCACAAAAGAAGAATCAAACGCAACAAAAACAACAAAGAAGTCAGAAAAGGGGTGTTCACACTGTGGATGGCGTAATCACTCTTCAAATGAATGCCGATATAAGCAATCTAAATGTAACAGCTGTGGCAAAATTGGCCATTTGGCATCAATTTGTAAAAATAAACGAAGCGTTAATTATGTATCTGATTTTTATGAATGTAGTCATAGTAGTTCTGATGAAAGTAATGAAAATTCCTTTAATTTTTCTATTTACAGAATTACGCACGCTGATGGTGATTCAACTGAATTATACAGAGTTTTCGTAAAAATAAACAAACAACCCATGAACATGGTGTGTGATTCTGGTGCTCCTTGCAGTCTTGTGTCCAAGTCTTTTCTTGATAAATTCAATAAAAATGTAAGTCTGTTGCATTGCAAAACTCCTTATATTGATTTTAATAGAAACAAAATAAAAGTAATAGGAGAATACAGTGAGATGATCGAGTACAAGGGTGTAAAAAGAAATTTAAAATTTGTAGTTACAAATACAGACAATCCACCTTTATTAGGCCGAAATTTTTTACGTGCGTTTGGTTTTGAACTTATTCAAGTAAATTCGGTATGCAATTCTGATCAAACGACTATAATTATAGAACAAATTAAGAATGAATATTCTGAAGTCTTTGATAACTCGTTAGGTGCGTATAAATTAGGTAAAATTTCACTGATGATTGAAGACAATGCGAAACCTATATTTTTCAAACCACGACCAGTGCCGTTGGCCTGGAAAGACAAAATTGAAAAAATTTTGAGAGAATTGATTGCTAAAGACATGTTGGAACCTGTTGATCACGCAGACTGGGGAACGCCGCTTGTACACATTTTAAAACCAAACGGTCAACTCAGAATCTGTGGTGATTACAAAATTACTATCAACAAATATTTGTCTGATTTCAAATATCCACTACCTTTAATCGACGAAATCTTCGCATCACTTCAAGGTGGTGAATTATTTTCTAAACTTGACTTAACGAGTGCCTACAACCAGCTTATTTTAGATGAAAATTCACAAAATCTTTGCACCTGGTCAACTCATATCGGCAGTTTCAAAATGAAGCGTATGCCTTTTGGTATATAACCAGCCGCAGCCATATTCCAAAAGACAATGGAAAATCTCTTACGTGACATACCATATGTCGTGGTATATCAAGATGATATCACTGTCTCAGGTAAAGACATGACACAACACATACGCAATTTTAAGTCCGTTCTAAACAAATTACAAATAGCCGGACTGAAACTTAATTTAAGCAAGTGCGAATTTTTCAAATCTAAAATTTCGTACCTTGGATTCACTATAAACAAATTTGGCTTGTTCAAAAATAAAGAACGTGTTGAAGCAGTACTAAAGGCACCCATACCTAGCGACATATCTGAACTAAAAGCGTTCATAGGCATGGTTAACTACTACTCAAAATTTGTAGAAAAATTCGCTGAGAAAATGATGCCTTTTTATCATTTATTACAACAAAACGTCAAGTTTGAATAGTCCGCAGATTGTCAACGCGCATATGACGAGATAAAAAGAGATATAGTCTCAGATAAAGTTTTAGTGCATTTCAACCCCAAATTACCCATTATACTCACCACTGATGCTTCAAATAATGCCGTTGCGGGAATATTATCACATAAACTTGGAAACGACATTATGAAACCAATTGCGTTTGTGTCAAGAGCACTATCCAAAACCGAGCAAAACTATAGTACGCTTGAAAAGGAAGCGCTCGCAATAATTTTTTGCGTCACGAAATTAAAGCAATACTTGTAAGGAAACGAATTCACGTTAAGAACAGACCATAAACCGTTAACCTCAATTTTTGGGGATTCCAAAGGATTGCCAATAATGGCAGCCGCACGGATGCAAAGATGGGCATTTATACTCACAGGATTCAACTACAAAATTGAATACGTAAATGGAAGTCTAAACGACGCTGACAATTTGTCACGAATGCCGCAAGCCAATGTTCACAAAAATGATGAATTCGAAAGCACATTTATAAATTTTGTAAAAAAAAACAATTTAATGAATCTTGACTTCAAAGACATAGGTCGTGAAACAAAACGTGACCCAGTCCTGTCAAAAATTTGCGAAGCTGTAAATGTAAAGTTAGCCAAAGAGTTAAAAGGTGATGATTTTACTCCTTTTGCCAATAAGTACATGGAACTCACCGTAGAACATGATTGTTTAATGTGGGGATACAGAGTTGTAATTCCATCAAAGCTTAGAACTTCTATTTTACAACTTCTCCATCAATCTCATCTAGGTGTAGTAAAGACCAAAGCATTAGCCAGATCATTTCTATGGTGGCCAAAACTGGATAGGGACATAGAAAATTTAATAAAGGCATGTCATTCGTGTCAACAATTAATATCTAGCCCTGAGAAAAGCTCGCTGGTACCATGGTTACCAACCGATTCAATTTGGCAAAGACTTCATATTGATTTTGCCGGACCAATAGAAAATTTTCACTTTTTTGTCATAATAGACTCGTATTCCAAGTGGGTCGAAGTTTTCAAAACGAAAGACATTACATCCAATTTCGTCATTACAAAACTGCGAGAAACATTCTGTCGTTTTGGGATTCCTCACACTTTGGTTTCTGATAATGGAAAACAATTTGTATCTGAGGAGTTTAAAAATTTCATTCACAATAATAAAATTAATCATATTTTAACTGCTCCTGGTAATCCATCAACGAATGGTCAAGCAGAAATTTTCGTAAAAATGTTAAAAAAATCAATCTATGCTACTTTGAATTCAGGATGCAATGAAAACATTGATGTTATTCTAAATCGTTTTCTAATGGACTACCGCACCACCAAACACGGTTCAACAGACGAGAGTCCTGCACATGTTTTTCTAGGTAGAAATATTAGAACTAGATTCGACTTTATAAAACCTCCTCTTGTTAGGGAAACAATTTTGAAAAATCAAAAAAAAAGTGTAGAAAATTATAAAGGGAAGAGAAAAGTTCAGTTTAAAGAAGGACAAAATGTCTATATTAGAGATTACTCTAATCCTAATAAAAAATCGTGGACTCCATCAAAAATAAAAAATAAAATAGGAGTACGATCATATCACTGCATTCTTCCTAATAACCGAATAATAAAGCGACACACAAACCAAATAAGGTCAGGTGCGGGAGACAATGAATTCACTAGCAATGTTTATGCAGAATCAAATGAGAATGTTCCAACTTTTACAAATGAAACAGTTGAACTACCTGCAGCAAATGAAAACTTCTTTGATTCACAAGAGAAAAATGTAAGCGAAACCATTGAAGAATTGAATGTAGATAATAAGGCAAATGCAAATTAAGCTTCTTATAAAAATTTTAATAATAAATGAAATAATAAATGACGTAGTGAAATGAAATTGAAAACAAAAAGAGAAAACAAATATGAAATGTAATGTCATAAATACATAAGATATATTTACACTATCCTATTCTATATTCTAAAGAACTTTATATGAAGATGTACGAAGTATGAAACAAAAGTTTATAAAAAGAGGGGGGCGTGTTGGATATTGAAAAGCATTTATTTCAACTCACCTTGCTTACCACTCAATATCATACACACACCCTTCACGTATAATTACTACATACCATAGTTATAAGCATAGTTTTAAGCACATGAATTATAACAATAAACAGTCAGTCGTTAAGCAACCATACTTGAGTTTAATTCACTCGGAACACTACAATTATATTACACTAGATGTAACCCGGTGTGCTTCGCTACACCCTCCCCCTCCCTTCCGAATTGTTATGAAAAGGCTCACGCAAAGTCCCAAGGCTCTCACTAACACAGTTATTGAAATATATCACATTTAATATTAAGTTTGTAAAGGATGCCATGCGCATTTGTCCAATCACGCCCACTTTTTTGTCTGACTACTCACGTTAATAATAGATAACCTGAGATAAATTTTCAAAGCTCTCTCTATCATAGTACTTAATATATTGATATTAAAAATTTACTTTGTATGGGAGGTGCCACGTCCACTAAAAATATTAAAAAAATACAGCCTGTAGCACTTCCGATATTCGCAGTAAGAATCAGTTAAAATTTCAGGAAGATCAGATAAGTCGTTACGGAGATTACCTCCTACAAACAAACAAACACATTACCTCTTTATTATGCTAAGTATAGATCATTAATATAGATTCATTTATTTTGATACTTGCTGATATAAAATGTTTTTTGTTTTTTTTTAATTCGGTACAACAATTATCAGATTTTTCGGCGTTCCTGCCCTGGAGGTACATGTAGCTGCCCATGAGAAGAACATGGATTTTCCAAACTAGATCTGGCACCACTCAACTATTGGCTTTGAACTTAAAATATCACTTGGCAATTTTTATTTTTTAACGATTTTTGATTTTGCCCATTTTTGATTTTGAAGATTTTTGTTTTTGGGCGATTTATTTTTCGCGATTTTTGGGTTTGGCGATTTTTGATTTTGACGATATATTTTCCACGACAAATCACATTGATAAGTAATGTACTTGTCAAAAGACTGTTGCTTTCGTAGTACATCATATTTTTGATATAGGAAGTGCCACGCCCACTTATCCCATCCCGCCCAATTTTTATTGGACTACTCACATTAATATCTGATGGACTCGTGCAAAATGTCGAGCCTTTCCCAATTATATGATATTAGATATCTACTTTACATGGGCGGTGCTACGCCCACTGCTTCGATCACGCCCATTTTTTTTGTTCGACTAATCACACAAAGAACCTATGGGCTCACGCAAAGCCACAAAGCTCTCTCTTTTACAGTACTCCAAATATATGACATTAAATAGTTACTTTGCATGGGGAGTTCCACGCCCATTGTTGTGAACCCGCCAATTTTTTATCTGACTACTCATATTAAGATCTGATGGTGTCTTGCAAAGTGCCAAAGCTTCCCTCTTTTAGTAAACCAGTTATATGATATCATATATTTACTTTGTACGGGCGGTGCCACGCCCACTGCTCCGATCACGCCCATTTGTTGTCTAACTAATCATATGAATAACTTATGGGTTTACACAAAGTCCCAAGACTCTCACTATAACAGTACTCCAGATATATGGCATTATATATTTTATTTGTATGGCAGGTACCACGCCTATTGGTCCGATACTGCCCATTTTTTGTCCGACTGCTCACATTAATAATAGGTGACCTCACACAAATTTGCAAAGCTCTCCCTATAATAATACTCAATATATGTATAAGATATTAAAAATTTACTTTGTTTGGGAGGTGCAACGCCCACTAAAAATATTAAAAAAATTATAGCCTATAGCACTTCCCATATCCGCAGTAAGACTCTGTGAAAATTTCAGGAAGATCAGATGGCTATTTACGGAGATTACCCCCTACAAACAAACAAATAAACAAACAAACAAACAAACACACATTACCTCTTTATTATATTAGTATAGATTGTAATTTAAGAAGAGAGGTGGGAAAATTATTTTTTTTCACTCATAATATTAATTTTTGCATAATTTGCTTTCAAAAAATTTAGACAAACATAAATTACGTAAATAGGTATATTTAAGATTCTAATTTGAATAATTTAATGAAATTATCATGGAAGAATTAAAGGCGATTTGGAATAATAAGTTTTTTTTTTAAGTAAAACTAATAAGCCCTTATTTTTTATTTTTCTGATTTATAGATAACTGCAAAAAATGTAGTTCTCTTTTTTCAGTTTACATGTATGATGAAATAATAAATATTTTTTCTCATTTGTGTAGGTGTATTGGTGTTTGCACTTCCTTAAGTGGTGGTAGGTTATAAAACCTTTTTCTGAATGCACAACATGTCGAGCGTGTTGTGTCAAAATTTTAAGTAAATCTGAGCAAAACTTAAGAAGATACAGCGACCGGCCTCATACGGTATATAGTGTATAAATCAATTTTAAAAAAACTTTAAACCTATTTTCTCGCAAATAAATGTCCGAAGTCCGTGAAAATCATAACTCAAAATCTACTTGACCGATTTGTTTAAAATTTTAGACACTATATCTACACATAAATCATCAGGTAACCACAAAAATTTTTTTTTATTTCCGTTTTCTTCCCCATTTTTTAACAACAAATTCCCGAAATTGTATAGCTAAAACGTTTTTCACTTCAAAATTGCTACAAAAAAACAAAAATTGTAAAAACTCTTCGTCACTACCTCAGGAAACATGTCACCTTTGAAACGCATTTAGATTTTAAAATTTCACATCATCCGGTAACGAGTTATGATGTTCACCGCAAAACAACAACGCCTCCGGAGATTCCCTGTCACGGACTTATAACGTATATATAATATATAACGTATATATAATAATCCAACATTATTCATATCTTCAAAAAAGAATTATGAAAATACGACTTTTTTTAACTTTTAAAACCTTACCCCTGCCATGCACTTCATTTCAGTGACAGTATAGTTGCGTTGTACTTTATTAAGTTTTTGAGAGACGAACGCTATTGGACGGTCCCTACCCTTCCTCGTCCTGTTGGTAAAGCACTCCTCCAAAACCTATTTTTAACGCATCACAGTGGATGATAAATTCGCGGTTGAAATCTGGTTGGGCCAGTACGGGAGCAGAGGATAAGGCTTCTTTAAGTTGATTGAAAGAAATAATGGCCTCTTCAGAATGCTTAAAAGGTTTAACAGATTTTCTAAGGCAATCTGTTAGTGGGTCTGCGAGATTAGTAAAATTTTTAATAAAAGTTCTGTACCAATTTGACATACCGATAAATCTACGAAGCAGTCTTGGAGTTTTTGGCAAAGGAAAAGCTTTAATGGCTTCCACCTTTTCTGGATCCACCTTTAGACATCACTGACCTACTAGATACCCAGGGTATTTTATTTCCTTTTGTGCATATTTACTCTTTTTTACATTTATGGTCAGTTTAGCACTTCTAAGACATTCTGCTACCTCCTTTAAAATTTGCATGTGTGATTCAAAGTCTGAGCTACAAATCAACAAATCTTCGAGATATATAAATAAGTTTTCACGTAGTCTCGAGGGTATTACCTTGTGCATGAGCCGGCTCATAGTTTGTGTGCCATTGCACAAGCCAAAAGGCATAACACGGTATTGGTACAATGGTTTACCTGGGATAGCAAAAGCTGTTTTCTACTTAGAAATCTCAGTAAGTTTGATTTGAAGGAAAGCATCTTTGAGATCTATTCCACTAATCAGAAGGCCGTTAATGTGTGGCAAGGGGTATGAGCCCTTTTTTGTGAGCTCATTAACTTTTCTACAATCTAGGCAGAGGCGAACTTTACCTGGTTTTCGAACAAGGACCACCGGGCTGCACCATGGTGAATTAGATTCTTCGATGACATTCATTTTCAAAAGCCTTTAGATTTCGGCGTATGCTTCATCTTGTCTAGGAGGCTAAAGAGGAAAATGTTTAGACTTTACTGGCACAGCCTCGCCAGTGTCGATATGGTGTTCAACTAATGATGTACAACCTAATCCAAGCTAAGAAAATGAAGGAAATTGTAATATAACCATATCAAGTTCTAATCTCTGTTCGTTAGTAGGATTGTGGAAATTAAACTCTTCTCCTTGATTAATTTCTAACTCACCTATTTCTGGTATGATGTCTGGAGCTAAAGCATACGCTCTCCAAAAGTCTAGCCCGAGATAAACATCTTGCTTGAGCGTGAGCACAATATAAAAATCAAAAAAAGGAAAACAAATCTTCTTGGCAACAAGACATTTAATACACCAAAACGAAAACTGAGTGTTAAAATAAAAATAAATGTAATTACATATAATTAACACATAAAGTACAGTCAAACCGATAAAAACAAAGGTTACACGCGTAACTAACTATTGCAAAAATATATATATATGACGCTGTAATACAGTTGTACAAAAAAAAAAGAGAAATAACATAATAATAAAAGACAGTAAAACACAAAGTCATAATGTCGAAAACCGAAACTGTTATCTAAAAACCGACGAGCATATCGCAATTTTCGCCTCGAAATGAAGCATGGCTCTTATGGAAAGAGATTTTAGAAATACATTTCTCTGAAATTGGTTGCACAGAAGAGAACGTAAAAAAGGCGACACTCTTAAAAGCTATCGGCTCAACTCCATATGAAGTTTTGCATAACATCTGCAGTCCAAATTCGCCCGTGTCAAAGACATACATAGAGCTTTGCGAGCTTTTGAGAACACATTATACTCCTCCAACAATTGTGTTCAGGGAGAGAAAAAACTTTCATGCAGCTACTCAAGCAGAAGCAGAAACAGTTTCTGAATGGCACGCACGAATAAAAAAACTGGCGTTATCATGCAACTTCGGAGTTAATCTCAATGCTTTTGTATTAGACAGGTTCATCGTGGACATCAACCATAAAATATTCGAACGGCTTTGTGAAGAAGGTGAGAAAATTACAATCGAGGAGGCGCTCAGAAAAGCTCTGATCACCGAAATGAAATACATCGCAAAAAATGATGACGACAAACAAGTAAACTACATCAAATACAACAAGCACAAGAAGAACCAGAAGAACAATTACAACGGTTACAAGAACAACAAGCCACGAAGCAGCGATAAAGGCACAAAAGAAGAATCAAACGCAACAAAAACAACAAAGAAGTCCGAAAAGGGGTGTTCACACTGTGGATGGCGTAATCACTCTTCAAATGAATGCCAATATAAGCAATCTAAATGTAACAGCTGTGGCAAAATTGGCCATTTGGCATCAATTTGTAAAAATAAACGAAGCGTTAATTATGTATCTGATTTTTATGAATGTAGTCATAGTAGTTCTGATGAAAGTAATGAAAATTCCTTTAATTTTTCTATTTACAGAATTACGCACGCTGATGGTGATTCAACTGAATTATACAGAGTTTTCGTAAAAATAAACAAACAACCCATGAACATGGTGTGTGATTCTGGTGCTCCTTGCAGTCTTGTGTCCAAGTCTTTTCTTGATAAATTCAATAAAAATGTAAGTCTGTTGCATTGCAAAACTCCTTATATTGATTTTAATAGAAACAAAATAAAAGTAATAGGAGAATACAGTGAGATGATCGAGTACAAGGGTGTAAAAAGAAATTTAAAATTTGTAGTTACAAATACAGACAATCCACCTTTATTAGGCCGAAATTTTTACGTGCGTTTGGTTTTGAACTTATTCAAGTAAATTCGGTATGCAATTCTGATCAAACGACTATAATTATAGAACAAATTAAGAATGAATATTCTGAAGTCTTTGATAACTCGTTAGGTGCGTATAAATTAGGTAAAATTTCACTGATGATTGAAGACAATGCGAAACCTATATTTTTCAAACCACGACCAGTGCCGTTGGCCTGGAAAGACAAAATTGAAAAAATTTTGAGAGAATTGATTGCTAAAGACATGTTGGAACCTGTTGATCACGCAGACTGGGGAACGCCGCTTGTACCCATTTTAAAACCAAACGATCAACTCAGAATCTGTGGTGATTACAAAATTACTATCAACAAATATTTGTCTGATTTCAAATATCCACTACCTTTAATCGACGAAATCTTCGCATCACTTCAAGGTGGTGAATTATTTTCTAAACTTGAATTAACGAGTGCCTACAACCAGCTTATTTTAGATGAAAATTCACAAAATCTTTGCACCTGGTCAACTTATATCGGCAGTTTCAAAATGAAGCGTATGCCTTTTGGTATATAACCAGCCGCAGCCATATTCCAAAAGACAATGGAAAATCTCTTACGTGACATACCATATGTCGTGGTATATCAAGATGATATCACTGTCTCAGGTAAAGACATGACACAACACATACGCAATTTTAAGTCCGTTCTAAACAAATTACAAATAGCCGGACTGAAACTTAATTTAAGCAAGTGCGAATTTTTCAAATCTAAAATTTCGTACCTTGGATTCACTATAAACAAATTTGGCTTGTTCAAAAATAAAGAACGTGTTGAAGCAGTACTAAAGGCACCCATACCTAGCGACATATCTGAACTAAAAGCGTTCATAGGCATGGTTAACTACTACTCAAAATTTGTAGAAAAATTCGCTGAGAAAATGATGCCTTTTTATCATTTATTACAACAAAACGTCAAGTTTGAATAGTCCGCAGATTGTCAACGCGCATATGACGAGATAAAAAGAGATATAGTCTCAGATAAAGTTTTAGTGCATTTCAACCCCAAATTACCCATTATACTCACCACTGATGCTTCAAATAATGCCGTTGCGGGAATATTATCACATAAACTTGGAAACGACATTATGAAACCAATTGCGTTTGTGTCAAGAGCACTATCCAAAACCGAGCAAAACTATAGTACGCTTGAAAAGGAAGCGCTCGCAATAATTTTTTGCGTCACGAAATTAAAGCAATACTTGTAAGGAAACGAATTCACGTTAAGAACAGACCATAAACCGTTAACCTCAATTTTTGGGGATTCCAAAGGATTGCCAATAATGGCAGCCGCACGGATGCAAAGATGGGCATTTATACTCACAGGATTCAACTACAAAATTGAATACGTAAATGGAAGTCTAAACGACGCTGACAATTTGTCACGAATGCCGCAAGCCAATGTTCACAAAAATGATGAATTCGAAAGCACATTTATAAATTTTGTAAAAAAAAACAATTTAATGAATCTTGACTTCAAAGACATAGGTCGTGAAACAAAACGTGACCCAGTCCTGTCAAAAATTTGCGAAGCTGTAAATGTAAAGTTAGCCAAAGAGTTAAAAGGTGATGATTTTACTCCTTTTGCCAATAAGTACATGGAACTCACCGTAGAACATGATTGTTTAATGTGGGGATACAGAGTTGTAATTCCATCAAAGCTTAGAACTTCTATTTTACAACTTCTCCATCAATCTCATCTAGGTGTAGTAAAGACCAAAGCATTAGCCAGATCATTTCTATGGTGGCCAAAACTGGATAGGGACATAGAAAATTTAATAAAGGCATGTCATTCGTGTCAACAATTAATATCTAGCCCTGAGAAAAGCTCGCTGGTACCATGGTTACCAACCGATTCAATTTGGCAAAGACTTCATATTGATTTTGCCGGACCAATAGAAAATGTTCACTTTTTTGTCATAATAGACTCGTATTCCAAGTGGGTCGAAGTTTTCAAAACGAAAGACATTACATCCAATTTCGTCATTACAAAACTGCGAGAAACATTCTGTCGTTTTGGGATTCCTCACACTTTGGTTTCTGATAATGGAAAACAATTTGTATCTGAGGAGTTTAAAAATTTCATTCACAATAATAAAATTAATCATATTTTAACTGCTCCTGGTAATCCATCAACGAATGGTCAAGCAGAAATTTTCGTAAAAATGTTAAAAAAATCAATCTATGCTACTTTGAATTCAGGATGCAATGAAAACATTGATGTTATTCTAAATCGTTTTCTAATGGACTACCGCACCACCAAACACGGTTCAACAGACGAGAGTCCTGCACATGTTTTTCTAGGTAGAAATATTAGAACTAGATTCGACTTTATAAAACCTCCTCTTGTTAGGGAAACAATTTTGAAAAATCAAAAAAAAAGTGTAGAAAATTATAAAGGGAAGAGAAAAGTTCAGTTTAAAGAAGGACAAAATGTCTATATTAGAGATTACTCTAATCCTAATAAAAAATCGTGGACTCCATCAAAAATAAAAAATAAACTAGGAGTACGATCATATCACTGCATTCTTCCTAATAACCGAATAATAAAGCGACACACAAACCAAATAAGGTCAGGTGCGGGAGACAATGAATTCACTAGCAATGTTTATGCAGAATCAAATGAGAATGTTCCAACTTTTACAAATGAAACAGTTGAACTACCTGCAGCAAATGAAAACTTCTTTGATTCACAAGAGAAAAATGTAAGCGAAACCATTGAAGAATTGAATGTAGATAATAAGGCAAATGCAAATGAAGCTTCTTATAAAAATTTTAATAATAAATGAAATAATAAATGAAGTAGTGAAATGAAATTGAAAACAAAAAGAGAAAACAAATATGAAATGTAATGTCATAAATACATAAGATATATTTACACTATCCTATTCTATATTCTAAAGAACTTTATATGAAGATGTACGAAGTATGAAACAAAAGTTTATAAAAAGAGGGGGGCGTGTTGGATATTGAAAAGCATATATTTCAACTCACCTTGCTTACCACTCAATATCATACACACACCCTTCACGTATAATTACTACATACCATAGTTATAAGCATAGTTTTAAGCACATGAATTATAACAAAAAACAGTCAGTCGTTAAGCAACCATACTTGAGTTTAATTCACTCGGAACACTACAATTATATTACACTAGATGTAACCCGGTGTGCTTCGCTACACCCTCCCCCTCCCTTCCGAATTGTTATGAAAAGGCTCACGCAAAGTCCCAAGGCTCTCACTAACACAGTTATTGAAATATATCACATTTAATATTAAGTTTGTAAAGGGCGCCATGCGCATTTGTCCAATCACGCCCACTTTTTTGTCTGACTACTCACGTTAATAATAGATAACCTGAGATAAATTTCCAAAGCTCTCTCTATCATAGTACTTTCACAAGCTGTGAAATCTAATGCTGTTGGTTCTGATAACATACATCCCAGATTCTTAAAGGAAATTATCCCTCAACTGCTACCTCAAATTACCCATATTTTTAACACTATTATCACAAAAAGTGTATTTCCTCAAAGTTGGAAAAATGCTAAAATTTTACCTATTCCTAAATCAAATAAAGAATATCGTCCCATTGCTATCCTACCATACTTGTCTAAAGTGCTTGAAAGGTTATTGCATCAGCAAATTGGAAAACATGTCAAGAATATGGGCCTACTCTCAGACAGACAATCAGGCTTTCGTCCTAAACATAGCTGCATAACTGCACTCATTGATGTGTCTGAAGATATTCGTGGGTATATTGATAGTGGTAACATTACATTTCTAGTGCTCTTAGATCATTCGAAGGCATTTGATACTGTGAATCATGAAATACTCTGCATGAAGCTAAGTACTTTTTTTGGTTTCTCTCCTTCCGCAACTCGTCTTATATCGTCTTATTTAGAAAATCGACAACAATACGTTAACGCCAATAATAAAATATCAAATGTGCTTCCAGTAAAAAAGGGCGTTCCGCAAGGTTCGATTCTAGGACCACTTCTTTTCACTATATATATAAATGATTTGCCTAGGCAACTTTCGTATTGTAAAGTTCATATGTATGCTGATGATGTGCAACTTTATGTTTGTAGTCGTTTCGATGAACTAAATAACTGTGTTGCGAACCTAAATGTGGATCTTAATCGAATTTACTTATGGGCTCTGGCAAATGGGCTATGTCTCAATCCTACAAAGTCTAAATGCATCGTTATTACTCGAAGATCAGTGCCTTCCCTTGTTATACCAGATATTATGCTTAACCGTCAAATTATTGAAATTACACAAAAAACCAAAAATCTTGGAATTATTTTCAATAAAACTCTCACCTGGTCTGATCATATAAATGTCGCTTCGGGAAAAACGTATTCAATGCTTCGATCACTGTGGAAAACTCAACATCTTACACCAGTCCATGTACGAGTTCTACTTGCAAAAACCTATCTAATTCCAACTTTGTTGTACGGATGCGAACTATTTGCTAGCTGTGATTCTATTAGCTCTAGGAAATTAACAACTACGTTTTATTCTATATTGAGATACGTCTACAATTTGAAAAGATCATCCCACATAACACCGTATGCGCGAAAACTTTACGGTGTGAATTTTTGCGATCTCTTGAAGATACGATCATTGATACTGATGCATAAGATTATATTTACACGTGAGCCTACATATCTTTTTAATCGAATATCCTTTTCTAATTCAAGAAGAAATAATTCTATAATTCAAATAAGACATAAAAGTTTGGTCTCTGAATGCCAGTTCTATATACACTGCATACGTCTTTGGAACTTGCTACCGCCAACATTACAATATTTAAGCAACGCAGGACATTTTAGGAAACAAGTTTTCCAATTTTTCAATACCATTTAAATATTGTTTACTCTTTGCTTTGTTTTGAATATATGTATGTAAAATAATTTTTGTTATCTTATTTTATACAAATTATAGACTATGTTATATTTTCATTAAATACTGTATCACATTATACCGATCCTGTACTTTAATTATAAGACTCTTAGTCTTGTTGTGCAGGAAACCAAATAAATAAATAAATAAATAAAATAATATATATGATATTAAAAATTTACTTTGTATGGGAGGTGCCACGTCCACTAAAAATATTAAAAAAAATACAGCCTGTAGCACTTCCGATATTCGCAGTAAGAATCAGTTAAAATTTCAGGAAGATCAGATAAGTCGTTACGGAGATTACCTCCTACAAACAAACAAACACATTACCTCTTTATTATGCTAAGTATAGATCATTAATATAGATTCATTTATTTGATACTTGCTGATATAAAATGTTTTTTGTTTTTTTTTTAATTCGGTACAACAATTATCAGATTTTTCGGCGTTCCTGCCCTGGAGGTACATGTAGCTGCCCATGAGAAGAACATGGATTTTCCAAATTAGATCTGGCACCACTCAACTATTGGCTTTGAACTTAAAATATCACTAGGCAATTTTTATTTTTTTAACGATTTTTGATTTTGCCCATTTTTGATTTTGAAGATTTTTGTTTTTGGGCGATTTATTTTTCGCGATTTTTGGGTTTGGCGATTTTTGATATTGACGATATATTTTCCACGACAAATCACATTGATAAGTAATGTACTTGTCAAAAGACTGTTGCTTTCGTAGTACATCATATTTTTGATATAGGAAGTGCCACGCCCACTTATCCCATCCCGCCCAATTTTTATTGGACTACTCACATTAATATCTGATGGACTCGTGCAAAATGTCGAGCCTTTTCCAATTATATGATATTAGATATCTACTTTACATGGGCGGTGCTACGCCCACTGCTTCGATCACGCCCATTTTTTTGTTCGACTAATCACACAAAGAACCTATGGGCTCACGCAAAGCCACAAAGCTCTCTCTTTTACAGTGCTCCAAATATATGACATTAAATAGTTACTTTGCATGGGGAGTTCCACGCCCATTGTTGTGAACCCGCCAATTTTTTATCTGACAACTCATATTAAGATCTGATGGTGTCTTGCAAAGTGCCAAAGCTTCCCTCTTTTAGTAAACCAGTTATATGATATCATATATTTACTTTGTTGTCTAACTAATCATATGAATAACTTATGGGTTTACACAAAGTCCCAAGACTCTCACTATAACAGTACTCCAGATATATGGCATTATATATTTTATTTGTATGGCAGGTACCACGCCTATTGGTCCGATACTGCCCATTTTTTGTCCGACTGCTCACATTAATAATAGGTGACATCAGACAAATTTGAAAAACTCTCTCTATCATAGTACTCGAGATATATAACATTGAATTATTACTGGTATGGGAGGTACCACGCTCATTTCTCCGATCCGGCCCATTTCCGGCGTGGCTACTAATATTAACAATAGGTGACCTCACACAAATTTGCGAAGCTCTCCCTATCATAATACTCAATATATGTATATGATATTAAAAATTTACTTTTTGTGGGAGGTGCCACGCCCACTAAAAATATTAAAAAAATTATAGCCTATAGCACTTCCCATATCCGCAGTAAGACTCTGTGAAAATTTCAGGAAGATCAGATGGCTATTTACGGAGATTACCCCCTACAAACAAACAAATAAACAAACAAACACACATTACCTCTTTATTATATTAGTATAGATTGTAATTTAAGAAGAGAGGTGGGAAAATTATTTTTTTTCACTCATAATATTAATTTTTGCATAATTTGCTTTCAAAAAATTTTGACAAACATAAATTACGTAAATAGGTATATTTAAGATTCTAATTTGAATAATTTAATGAAATTATCATGGAAGAATTAAAGGCGATTTGGAATAATAAGTTTTTTTTTAAGTAAAACTAATAAGCCCTTATTTTTTATTTTTCTGATTTATAGATAACTGCAAAAAATGTAGTTCTCTTTTTTCAGTTTACATGTATGATGAAATAATAAATATTTTTTTCTCATTTGTGTAGGTGTATTGGTGTTTGCACTTCCTTAAGTGGTGGTAGGTTATAAAACCTTTTTCTGAATGCACAACATGTCGAGCGTGTTGTGTCAAAATGTTAAGTAAATCTGAGCAAAACTTAAGAAGATACAGCGACCGGCCTCATACGGTATATAGTGTATAAATCAATTTTAAAAAAACTTTAAACCTATTTTCTCGCAAATAAATGTCCGAAGTCCGTGAAAATCATAACTCAAAATCTACTTGACCGATTTGTTTGAAATTTTAGACACTATATCTACACATAAATCATCAGGTAACCACAAATTTTTTTTTTTATTTCCGTTTTCTTCCCCATTTTTTAACAACAAATTCCCGAAATTGTATAGCTAAAACGTTTTTCACTTCAAAATTGCTACAAAAAAACAAAAATTGTAAAAACTCTTCGTCACTACCTCAGGAAACATGTCACCTTTGAAACGCATTTAGATTTTAAAATTTCACATCATCCGGTAACGAGTTATGATGTTCACCGCAAAACAACAACGCCTCCGGAGATTCCCTGTCACGGACTTATTTATTAAAATTTTTAATTGAAAATTTTTTCAAAGATTCTTCAAATGTTATACTATAACGTATATATAATAATCCAACATTATTCATATCTTCAAAAAAGAATTATGAAAATACGACTTTTTTTAACTTTTAAAACCTTACCCCTGCCATGCACTTCATTTCAGTGACAGTATAGTTGCGTTGTACTTTATTAAGTTTTTGAGAGACGAACGCTATTGGACGGTCCCTACCCTTCCTCGTCCTGTTGGTAAAGCACTCCTCCAACACCTATTTTTAACGCATCACAGTGGATGATAAATTCGCGGTTGAAATCTGGTTGGGCCAGTACGGGAGCAGAGGATAAGGCTTCTTTAAATTGATTGAAAGAAATAATGGCCTCTTCAGAATGCTTAAAAGGTTTAACAGATTTTCTAAGGCAATCTGTTAGTGGGTCTGCGAGATTAGTAAAATTTTTAATAAAAGTTCTGTACCAATTTGACATACCGATAAATCTACGAAGCAGTCTTGGAGTTTTTGGCAAAGGAAAAGCTTTAATGGCTTCCACCTTTTCTGGATCCACCTTTAGACATCACTGACCTACTAGATACCCAGGGTATTTTATTTCCTTTTGTGCATATTTACTCTTTTTTACATTTATGGTCAGTTTAGCACTTCTAAGACATTCTGCTACCTCCTTTAAAATTTGCATGTGTGATTCAAAGTCTGAGCTACAAATCAACAAATCGTCGAGATATATAAATACGTTTTCACGTAGTCTCGAGGGTATTACCTTGTGCATGAGCCGGCTCATAGTTTGTGTGCCATTGCACAAGCCGAAAGGCATAACACGGTATTGGTACAATGGTTTACCTGGGATAGCAAAAGCTGTTTTCTACTTAGAAGTCTCAGTAAGTTTGATTTGAAGGAAAGCATCTTTGAGATCTATTCCACTAATAAATGGGTATCTTTTAACCGGGTCAGAAGGCCGTTAATGTGTGGCAAGGGGTATGAGCCCTTTTTTGTGAGCTCATTAACTTTTCTACAATCTAGGCAGAGGCGAACTTTACCTGGTTTTCGAACAAGGACCACCGGGCTGCACCATGGTGAATTAGATTCTTCGATGACATTCATTTTCAAAAGCCTTTAGATTTCGGCGTATGCTTCATCTTGTCTAGGAGGCTAAAGAGGAAAATGTTTAGACTTTACTGGCACAGCCTCGCCACTGTCGATATGGTGTTCAACTAATGATGTACAACCTAATCCAAGCTAAGAAAATGAAGGAAATTGTAATATAACCATATCAAGTTCTAATCTCTGTTCGTTAGTAAGATTGTGGAAATTAAACTCTCCTTGATTAATTTCTAACTCACCTATTTCTGGTATGATGTCTGGAGCTAAAGCATACGCTCTCCAAAAGTCTAGCCCGAGATAAACATCTTGTTTGAGCGTGAGCACAATATAAAAATCAAAAAAAAAAGGAAAACAAATCTTCTTGGCAACAAGACATTTAATACACCAAAACGAAAACTGAGTGTTAAAATAAAAATAAATGTAATTACATATAATTAACACATAAAGTACAGTCAAACCGATAAAAACAAAGGTTACACGCGTAACTAACTATTGCAAAAATATATATATATGACGCTGTAATACAGTTGTACAAAAAAAAAAAGAGAAATAACATAATAATAAAAGACAGTAAAACACAAAGTCATAATGTCGAAAACCGAAACTGTTATCTACCAACCGACGAGCATATCGCAATTTTCGCCTCGAAATGAAGCATTGCTCTTATGGAAAGAGATTTTAGAAATCCATTTCTCTGAAATTGGTTGCACAGAAGAGAACGAAAAAAGGCGACACTCTTAAAACCTATCGGCTCAACTCCATATGAAGTTTTGCATAACATCTGCAGTCCAAATTCGCCCGTGTCAAAGACATACAAAGAGCTTTGCGAGCTTTTGAGAACACATTATACTCCTCCAACAATTGTGTTCAGGGAGAGAAAAAACTTTCATGCAGCTACTCAAGCAGAAGCAGAAACAGTTTCTGAATGGCACGCACGAATAAAAAAACTGGCGTTATCATGCAACTTCGGAGTTAATCTCAATGCTTTTGTATTAGACAGGTTCATCGTGGACATCAACCATAAAATATTCGAACGGCTTTGTGAAGAAGATGAGAAAATTACAATCGAGGAGGCGCTCAGAAAAGCTCTGATCACCGAAATGAAATACATCGCAAAAAATGATGACGACAAACAAGTAAACTACATCAAATACAACAAGCAAAAGAAGAACCAGAAGAACAATTACAACGGTTACAAGAACAACATGCCACGAAGCAGCGATAAAGGCATAAAAGAAGAATCAAACGCAACAAAAACAACAAAGAAGTCCGAAAAGGGGTGTTCACACTATGGATGGCGTAATCACTCTTCAAATGAATGCCGATATAAGCAATCTTAATGTAACAGCTGTGGCAAAATTGGCCATTTGGCATCAATTTGTAAAAATAAACGAAGCGTTAATTATGTATCTGATTTTTATGAATGTAGTCATAGTAGTTCTGATGAAAGTAATGAAAATTCCTTTAATTTTTCTATTTACAGAATTACGCACGCTGATGGTGATTCAACTGAATTATACAGAGTTTTCGTAAAAATAAACAAACAACCCATGAACATGGTGTGTGATTCTGGTGCTCCTTGCAGTCTTGTGTCCAAGTCTTTTCTTGATAAATTCAATAAAAATGTAAGTCTGTTGCATTGCAAAACTCCTTATATTGATTTTAATAGAAACAAAATAAAAGTAATAGGAGAATACAGTGAGATGATCGAGTACAAGGGTGTAAAAAGAAATTTAAAATTTGTAGTTACATATACAGACAATCCACCTTTATTAGGCCGAAATTTTTTACGTGCGTTTGGTTTTGAACTTATTCAAGTAAATTCGGTATGCAATTCTGATCAAACGACTATAATTATAGAACAAATTAAGAATGAATATTCTGAAGTCTTTGATAACTCGTTAGGTGCGTATAAATTAGGTAAAATTTCACTGATCATTGAAGACAATGCGAAACCTATATTTTTCAAACCACGACCAGTGCCGTTGGCCTGGAAAGACAAAATTGAAAAAATATTGAGAGAATTGATTGCTAAAGACATGTTGGAACCTGTTGATCACGCAGACTGGGGAACGCCGCTTGTACCCATTTTAAAACCAAACGGTCAACTCAGAATCTATGGTGATTACAAAATTACTATCAACAAATATTTGTCTGATTTCAAATATCCACTACCTTTAATCGACGAAATCTTCGCATCACTTCAAGGTGGTGAATTATTTTCTAAACTTGACTTAACGAGTGCCTACAACCAGCTTATTTTAGATGAAAATTCACAAAATCTTTGCACCTGGTCAACTCATATCGGCAGTTTCAAAATGAAGCGTATGCCTTTTGGTATATAACCAGCCGCAGCCATATTCCAAAAGACAATGGAAAATCTCTTACGTGACATACCATATGTCGTGGTATATCAAGATGATATCACTGTCTCAGGTAAAGACATAACACAACACATACGCAATTTAAAGTCCGTTCTAAACAAATTACAAATAGCCGGCCTGAAACTTAATTTAAGCAAGTGCGAATTTTTCAAATCTAAAATTTCGTACCTTGGATTCACTATAAACAAATTTGGCTTGTTCAAAAGAACGTGTTGAAGCAGTACTAAAGGCACCCATACCTAGCGACATATCTGAACTAAAAGCGTTCATAGGCATGGTTTACTACTACTCAAAATTTGTAGAAAAATTCGCTGAGAAAATGATGCGTTTTTATCATTTATTACAAAAAAACGTCAAGTTTGAATGGTCCGCAGATTGTCAACGCGCATATGACGAGATAAAAAGAGATATAGTCTCAGATAAAGTTTTAGTGCATTTCAACCCCAAATTACCCATTATACTCACCACTGATGCTTCAAATAATGCCGTTGCGGGAATATTAACACATAAACTTGAAAACGACATTATGAAACCAATTGCGTTTGTGTCAAGAGCACTATCCAAAACCGAGCAAAAATTATAGTACGCTTGAAAAGGAAGCGCTCGCAATAATTTTTTGCGTCACGAAATTAAAGCAATACTTGTAAGGAAACGAATTTACGTTAAGAACAGACCATAAACCGTTAACCTCAATTTTCGGGGATTCCAAAGGATAGCCAATAATGGCAGCCGCACGGATGCAAAGATGGGCATTTATACTCACAGGATTCAACTACAAAATTGAATACGTAAATGGAAGTCTAAACGACGCTGACAATTTGTCACGAATGCCGCAAGCCAATGTTCACAAAAATGATGAATTCGAAAGTACATTTATAAATTTTGTAAAAAAAAAACAATTTAATGAATCTTGACTTCAAAGACATAGGTCGTGAAACAAAACGTGACCCAGTCCTGTCAAAAATTTGCGAAGCTGTAAATGTAAAGTTAGCCAAAGAGTTAAAAGGTGATGATTTTACTCCTTTTGCCAATAAGTACACGGAACTCACCGTAGAACATGATTGTTTAATGTGGGGATACAGAGTTGTAATTCCATCAAAGCTTAGAACTTCTATTTTACAACTTCTCCATCAATCTCATCTAGGTGTAGTAAAGACCAAAGCATTAGCCAGATCATTTCTATGGTGGCCAAAACTGGATAGGGACATAGAAAATTTAATAAAGGCATGTCATTCGTGTCAACAATTAATATCTAGCCCTGAGAAAAGCTCGCTGGTACCATGGTTACCAACCGATTCAATTTGGCAAAGACTTCATATTGATTTTGCCGGACCAATAAAAAATTTTCACTTTTTTGTCATAATAGACTCGTATTCCAAGTGGGTCGAAGTTTTCAAAACGAAAGACATTACATCCAATTTCGTCATTACAAAACTGCGAGAAACATTCTGTCGTTTTGGGAATCCTCACACTTTGGTTTCTGATAATGGAAAACAATTTGTATCTGAGGAGTTTAAAAATTTCATTCACAATAATAAAATTAATCATATTTTAACTGCTCCTGGTAATCCATCAACGAATGGTCAAGCAGAAATTTTCGTAAAAATGTTAAAAAAATCAATCTATGCTACTTTGAATTCAGGATGCAATGAAAATATTGATGTTATTCTAAATCGTTTTCTAATGGACTACCGCACCACCAAACACGGTTCAACAGACGAGAGTCCTGCACATGTTTTTCTAGGTAGAAATATTAGAACTAGATTCGACTTTATAAAACCTCCTCTTGTTAAGGAAACAATTTTGAAAAATCAAAAAAAAGTGTAGCAAATTATAAAGGGAAGAGAAAAGTTCAGTTTAAAGAAGGACTAAATGTCTATATTAGAGATTACTCTAATCCTAATAAAAAATCGTGAACTCCATCAAAAATAAAAAATAAAATAGGAGTACGATCATATCACTGCATTCTTCCTAATAACCGAATAATAAAGCGACACACAAACCAAATAAGGTCAGGTGCGGGAGACAATGAATTCACTAGCAATGTTTATGCAGAATCAAATGAGAATGTTCCAACTTTTACAAATGAAAGGCAAATGCAAATGAAGCTTCTTATAAAAATTTTAACAAGAATAAAGAAAATGAAGATGATGAAGTTTTTGTAAGAGAAACTAGATCTATGGCTAAACAAAAAAAAAAGGTCCAAATAAGTAATTTAATAATAAAAAAAATTTAATAATAAATGAAGTAGTGAAATGAAATTGAAAACAAAAAGAGAAAACAAATATGAAATGTAATGTCATAAATACATAAGATATATTTACACTATCCTATTCTATATTCCAAAGAACTTTATATGAAGATGTACGAAATATGAAACAAAAGTTTATAAAAAGAGGGGGGCGTGTTGGATATTGAAAATCATCATACACACACCCTTCTCGTATAATTACTACATACCATAGTTATAAGCATAGTTTTAAGCACATGAATTATAACAATAAACAGTCAGTCGTTAAGCAACCATACTTGAGTTTAATTCACTCGGAACACTACAATTATATTACATTGTAGTTTAAGAAGAGAGGTGGGAAAATTATTTTTTTTCACTCATAATATTAATTTTTGCATAATTTGCTTTCAAAAAATTTAGACAAACATAAATTACGTAAATAGGTATATTTAAGATTCTAATTTGAATAATTTAATGAAATTATCATGGAAGAATTAAAGGTGATTTGGAATAATAAGTTTTTTTTTAAGTAAAACTAATAAGCCCTTATTTTTTATTTTTCTGATTTATAGATAACTGCAAAAAATGTAGTTCTCTTTTTTCAGTTTACATGTATGATGAAATTATAAATATTTTTTTCTCTTTTGTGTAGGTGTATTGGTGTTTGCACTTCCTTAAGTGATGGTAGGTTATAAAACCTTTTTCTGAATGCACAACATGTCGAGCGTGTTGTGTCAAAATTTTAAGTAAATCTGAGCAAAACTTAAGAAGATACAGCGTTTCCAGCGACCGGCCTCATACGGTATATAATGTATAAATCAATTTTAAAAAAACTTTAAACCTATTTTCTCGCAAATAAATGTCCGAAGTCCGTGAACATCATAACTCAAAATCTACTTGACTGATTTGTTTGAAATTTTAGACACTATATCTACACATAAATCATCAGGTAACCCCGAAAATTTTTTTTTATTTCCGTTTTCTTCCCCATTTTTTAACAACAAATTCCCGAAATTGTATAGCTAAAACGTTTTTCACTTCAAAATTGCTGCAAAAAAATAAAAATTGTAAAAACTCTTCGTCACTACCTCAGGAAACATGTCACCTTTGAAACGCATTTCGATTTTAAAATTTCACATCATCCGGTAACGAGTTATGATGTTCACCGCAAAACAACAACGCCTCCGGAGATTCCCTGTCACGGACTTATTTATTAAAATTTTTAATCGAAAATTTTTTCAAAGATTCTTCAAATGTTATACTATAACGTATATATAATAATCCAACATTATTCATATCTTCAAAAAAGAATTATGAAAATACGACTTTTTTTAACTTTTAAAACCTTACCCCCCCCTTAAGAAACTCGGCGAGACCGGCCAAATTAGTTAGACTAAGTGCATTTTAAAAAGTTATAAATCATAAATTAAATTATTAAAAAGATACATATAAATAGTTAAGACTACAATTACCGAGTTTCTACCAAATAAAATATTATTTTAAAATCATATAATATTAAAAACTCCTTATGTATAGAAGCAGAAAGTACAAAGCAAAGGTTGGCTACTGGCAAACTTTTACGAAAATATACATAAAAGGACCTTTTACAAAACTTCATTTGAAAATCGAAGTTTTTGTTTTGTATTAAAATTAAATTAAAATAAAATTAAATTAAATTAAAATTATTTTTTTTAAATATATATAATATAGGAAAATTCTGAAATGGAAAAAAAATCGTTTGTTAAAGTCAAAAGTTTGATATAACCACTGTTCGCTATAAGACAAGCAATTTGTATGAAAAATGTGATTAAAACACTTGGGACCGAAGAAATTCTTCGCTATAAACAAAAATTTATTACAACCAGGGTTCGTTATAAGCGAACTCCATTGTATTAAATTTTAATAATTTTGGGAATCTCCAATCTCCTCACTTTACCCTGCCTTCCCACGTTCAAGTCAAATTGATCACACATACAATAGTCAAAAAATTGTTAAGCAACTGTCCCATTGAAAAATTGAAAGAGAGAATTGAAACGTATGATTGTTTAGTAAAAAAGAGTAAAAAAGTATGAGTGCATTACAACCTGAAAGCCAAAAATTTAACGTGTGAAGGCCGTTTATCCCTGACTCACGGACTGACTGACTGACTGAGAGACTGACTGATTCTGTAACGCTGACCAAAACGATACGGTTCAAATTCCTAGGATTGATCTCGCCCCAACCGACACCACATTACCTTTCATATTAAAACGCAGCCATTTTCCAGTAATTCCTGCATACGCAATTACCATAAACAAGGCTCAAGGCCAGTCATTTGATTACGTTGGCATTAATTTGGAGACCGCGGTATTTTCACACGGCCAACTGTATTTTCACACGGCCAAGTTAAGATACGTATTCAATCGAACCCACAGCAAGGAAAACTATTAAATGACCAACGATTTTTCACATGAAATATAGTTTTCAAGAGATTCTAAATTGTAAAACGTTTTTGCCAAATATTTCTTATCTGTTTTGATAATTATGTATACAATTTCTACAAACACAATCTTTTTTCATATGTACTATGTAACAATACAATTTTCAATTTACTACTATATTAAAAGAAATTTAATTTATTATAAATTTTTCGCGTATTTAAATTTAAACTGTTTATTTTATTCATAATTTTTAAACGGGCGCCTAGGCGCCACACAATCAACTAGTTGTAAATAAAAACCTAAAGCATGCGCCGATTTTCACTATAAATAAATAAAATTTAATACTTTTTGCAGTTATCGATTTTTTCAATATTTGTTTAAAAGAAAAAAAATTTTTTTTTTTACCATTTTTTATTTTTTTTCCAAACAATTTGTTTCGTAACTTTTAAACTATTGATCAGATTAAAAACAACAATAGATATGATTTAAAGATATTGTTAATCTTAATATTCTAAAATTTATTTTAACAAAATGGGAGAAGGTGTTTTTGAGTTACGATAACATATGTGGAGAAATGTCCCAAAATATTGACAATTTTACTTAAAAATTATTTAAAAAAAAATTTTTTCATAGAATTGAAAAATTTTACCATTTTTGTACTAAGGTAGCTATGATGCATCAAATCTATATAGGCGTTATTGATCGGCATTTTTGCTGTTGACCTGTCTTATTAACACTTAAAATTAAAAATATCAGGTTATTACACAGATCATAAAAAGCGATGAACGCATAAATTTATTTTCGTTTGTTTGCATCCCTTACTTTCTTGCCTGGTGATTTGCCTACTTGTTTAGAGTCTGTATTGGATGAGGATCTGTCTTCATCTGGAAAAAAATCAATTGTTTTTAATCAGTCAGATAACTTCAATTTTGTGGCTTACCCTCGGAGGAAACTTCCATTTTATATTCTTCTTCTTCATCTGCATTGTCGAAATCGTACGTCTTTTTCGACCACCAACAAATTTCAGCCAACAGCGAGTCGAGCTATTATAATACCCATAATATCTAAAACCCAAATCATATAAATATTACAATACCCATAATACATTAAAACCAAATCATATGAATTAGCACTTTTTCAATTATTCTTCTCTAATAATTGCCGGTATACATTTTCTTCGTCTGGAATATTTCCTGACAGACGACATACATTTTATTTTTTTTTCATATTAAATTTAAACATAAGTTTGCTTCGTTACCAAGATATACAATTACAACGAAACACACTTATGATAAACATTTTTAAAGCTAAACTTAAAAACCAATAACATACGTTTGTTCCCAATATATAAAATTGCAACAAATACATTTGGGCTTAATTAAAATTTGCTTAAATAAGTTGTTTTGTTCCCAAACTACACCGGAAACAAAACACATTTCAGTTAAATACAAAATCAATAAGATTTTAAAAATGTACTGAAACGAAACACACTTATGACAAATATTTTTGGCGAATGCAAAATTGCTAAGATAAGGTGTTTGTTCCTAATGCATTTTATGCAGGAAACAAAACACACTAAGGAAATGACGAAATTACAGTAACAAATTGTATCTAGAGTAAGTTTTTGCCATAGTAAAAATATTGAATATAAACCAATGTAAATTTGGAAATAAGTCAGTAATAAACATAGTTTTGAACTCATCGAAAAAACCGTTTGTCGTTCTTTATTTATTAAAAATAATAATGTTTTTTTAAGTATTAAAAAATCAATACATTAATTGGCGCAGTCGGTAGGATACTCAGAGTATCCCGCGAATTAAAATATTAAATTAATAAAAAGGAAAATCATTTTTCGCGAGTTACGAGACTTTTAAGTCTTTACCGAGATTCGCGTAAGAAACTGAACTATTCAAAATTTTGACAACAAGTGAATGGTGAAAAATTTTCTAAACTATGAAAGAAATTTTTTTTCTTCTATAAACTATTGCTGAAAAGGAAGAAAACTTTCCTAAACAAAACTATTAATAAGTGAAACAAAATTTATATATATTTTTCTCCTTAATTGTTGCTGAACAAAAGAAACACTTTTATAAACAGGAACTTATATCTAAAAGTGAAATTTTTTTTGAAGAAGGTTTTTTCTAAACAATATCATTCAAAATGAAAAACTGTCGCTCTTTGCTATTGCTGAAATGAAAATAAACTGTTTTTAAAAAACCGACTAAACCAGAAACAACAAATGAAATTATAAAATCCGCTGTTTGAAAAGAAGGAAACCGTGAGAAACCAGAATCACCGAAACATCATTCAACAATATAAAAAACAAAAACATCGGTCAACCAGAAAACATCAACCAACAGGAAACATCAGAAGATATCAACACTCTAGAGAGAAAGAAAATCTACCAACCCCATCTTCATTCAAAGTAAGAATAGATAATTTAAAATTATGTAAGCAAATTAAAATTATTATATTAAACGAATTGAATCAATATATATGGAAACTTAAGTTACGTACTTGATGACCGATACAGAAGACACTTCGACAGAGTAGATCAATTAATAAAAAAAGGAGAAAAAGAACGAAAAGAAAATCTTTCAAAATGACAGAACCCCCTTTCTGTTAAGATAGACCCACTTAAATACTACAGACTTCCTGAATTTAACGGAGATTACAGAGATCTACAAAATTTTTTGAATTTAGTATATAGAGTCCATTCTATTTTGATAGTTTATGACGCACCTTCACAATATTTGTTTTCCGATATGATAAAGAGTAGGTTAAAAGGAAAAGCTAGGGTAGTTATTGAAATAAATTGCCAGGCACAATCATGGGAAGATATAAAAAGAGTTTTGATTAATAAGTTTGATGAAAGGGGTAGCTTAGAGGAGCTTTTTGATAGACTGAAAAGCGTAATTTTAGAAATAATAGTGTAGAATTCTACAATGAAATCAAACAGAGGCTAAAGAGTGTAAATAATAAAATAATTCAATCCTTGGAAACGGAAATGCAGCGAATGAATGAGCAAGAAACAATATGCGTACAGCACTAAATATGTTTAAAGAGAAAATACCAGAACCCATGAGAACAATACTAACCTATAGGAACCCCGATAGTTTAGAAAACGCTATAGAAATTGTATTTCAGGTTGGATATGCTTATACCACAAACAGTAACGGAATAATCGGGAAACAGGGAAAATCTTACCAAAAAGAAGATCAACAGAAATTTAGGAAAAACGACAATTCAAATAGGCAACAACAGGGAACACGAAACTATTCTAATGGACTACAAAACAATCTCAGAAATAATAACCTCCAGAACAACACTAGGTTCGAAAGAAATCGAAGGTATACGCCCTGGAATAATATACAGAACAGTAGATATCCTCAAAATAATTCGACGCAACAAGGGTATAATTATCAACCACATCAGGGAAATTATGAACAAAGGCAATGTCACCGTAACGACCCACGTCCCGAACCTATGGAAATAAATATGGTCGAAAACGATCATCACCAATACAATCCAAGGGACAATGAATATAATAATCAGGACAAATATTATCGCACACAGAATTATTACAACAGTCAATAGCAGAAACATAGACCCTCGAACCAACCTAATAATCCTTTAGCTATCGTGCAAATCCAAGATCAAGATTAGAAAATTTTCATCCAGAAGAACAGACCGAAATAATAACAATAGTTATAAGATATAATAACATCTTCTACCACCCTGATTCTAATTTGACATTTACGAACTCCATAAAACACAGAATTAATACTATTGATAATATTCCAATCTTCACAAAATCTTATCGGTACCCCTACTTATACAAAAGTGAAGTTCAAAAACAAATCCAAGAGATGCTAGATAGTGGTTTAATCCATCACAGTAACCCCCCATATTCAGCGCCCATATAGATAGTTCCAAAAAAGATAGACACAAGTTGAACAAAGAAATGGAGATTAGTCGTTGGCAAAGGGATTTTACCAGACAGAAGTTGATGAAACCTACATACATTAAACTGCTTTTACAGTTGAAGGAGGTCATTACGAATTCTTCGGAATGCCATTCGGACAAAAGACAGCCCCGACAACGTATCAACGCCTTATGAATACAGTTGTAAAATACTATATTAATAAGATATTTCTAGTGTATTTAGACGACATAATAATATTTTCAATATCCCTGCAAGAACACGTACAATCAATAAATTTTATTTTTTTTTTTTATTTATTTATTTATTTATTGGAACTGCTCCATACACAAGACTAAAAGTCTTATTTTGCAGTATGGAACTGATTGTATTTAAAATTATAAAATCGTTAATAAATTAATAACTAATTACAAATTTTCTTTATATAAAATGCAAAGAACAATAAGATTAAAATTAAAGAATAAAGTTGAAATATTTGAAATTTAATTTAATCAAATGTATTATAATATCAAATAATATTTAATGTTTTAAATTGTTATGCTGAAAACAGTTTAAAAATATTTTCTTTAAATTTTCGTGCGTTACTTAAAAGTTGAGAGCTATGGGGTATAGAATTCCAGAGATTTTTAAATGTCTCGAAGACGCCAACATAAAAGTCCAATTAGACAAATCCGAATTCTTTAACCCGAATTAACCTAGCGTGTTCATATGATCACGCCACATAGCTTTCACTTTAAAGTCAGTTCCAAGAAAAACAAAACATCGGAGCGCACTTTTTTTTATCTAATTTATTCTCAGAGAAATTATTTATTTATCTATATGCATTTTGTGTCAGTTTGGTTTTTCTGCTGAAGTCAGTAGCACGTCAAATTGGGAGCCCAATTTTTAAATCACAAAAAAAATACAAAATGGATTACATGCATAAGTAAGTATCAATATATTTATGATCCTATATTACATAGAAAAGCAAATGAACTTAAAAATCAAAGCTAAGGGAACCTTTACCGGTAAACAAGTGTCACTTAGTTGATTATAAATATCTAGGTGAATGATTTTCGTGTTTTTTCTTAAGTGTGTTCATATGATCACGCTACGCGGGATGGGGTACATGCTTTTTACACTTACTTTTCCTGGAATTTCTTTTGATGTTTTTGCTATTTCGTTTGCAAAATTCATATTTTTAGAAAACTAACCCTTCAACAAACTATCGATTTTGTTCATGATGAGGCAAGTGAGGCATAGGAGTACGACTTGCCTAGGTTAGTTTATTTTGAGGGACCAGAATATGATGGATATGCAACCGGTGAGGACAATGCTGAGGAAGACGCTGCAATTATAAAAGGAAAGCCTGTTCGGTTTGGATACAAAGTTTGGTCTCTATGCACCCCAAGTGGATATCTAATCAATTTTGAGATATACCAAGGCAAAAATCCCAGATCGAACAGCAAGTATGAAGAAAAGTTTGGTAAATGTGCTGCTCCGCTAATAAGCATGATAGACGATTTCGATGATGAAAAGCGATACCTTCCTTACCATTTCTTTTTCGACAACTTGTTCACAGGTATACCACTTCTCACATTTTTGAAGGCTTCAGGCTACAATGCCACTGGTACCATCCGTAAAAATCGTGTACCTGCAAATTGCCCAATTCCCAATAAGAAAAAACTCACGAAAAATCCAAGAGGTAGTTGTGAATACATTTTGATAGAACCTGTGAATTTACTGTTGTTGAAATGGGTCGATAATTCTGTTGTATCAGTTCTCTCAACCTGTTTCGGAGTTGAACCGAAATCAATGGCTTCACGCTATTGCAAATTGGAGCACAAAAAGATTAACGTTCCTCGACCATCTGCAATAACTGAATATAATAAAAATATGTGTGGAGTTGATCGCTTTGATCAGAACTTAAGTCTTTATCGTATTTCATTCAGGGGAAAGAAATGGTATAGTTCCATTTTTACATGGTTAGTAGATGCATGTGTGGTCAATGATTGGCAGCTGCATCGAAATGGCCAATCCAAAATTTCGCAATTACACTTCCGTAGGGAAATCGCCAAATATTATTGTAAGAAATTTGGTGAAAAGGGGAAAGGTCCTGGTTCATCTGCTAGAGTTAGATGCCTAGAAGATAAAAGCAAGGCTGAGAATTTGCTTAGATATGATGGTATAAATCATTTGGTTCGAGAATGCAACAGACGACGTTGTGGATATGAAAAATGCGCATCCACAATAAGAACAGAGTGTTTCAAATGCAACATCGGCCTCTGCATAAAATGTTTCATTCCTTATCATACAAAGCCATAATTTTTCTATATGTCAAAAAGAATTAAAACAAAAATGTAATATAATAATAATAAAATAACTGAATATATAAGATTTAAAATTTGTAAAATAATTATAATAATTATAAAAGTTATTATTTTTATAATAAAAAATATGTTTTTGGTTAATAAAGATGTGTTTATTATTGAAGAAAAAACCTGTACCCCGTACCGCCTAGCGTGATCATATGATCACGATCCTTTTTTAAGGATAGCTCTGTGAATAGTCCAAGGATTTGAAAAAATTAAGTATATTTGAGCTTCTTTCTATCCCAAATATACAGCTATGTAGTTTTTTTTTTTAAATTTGAAAAAAAAGTAATTCAGGTTAATTCGGGTTAAAAGAGAAACAGAGTTTCTAGGACACATAGTGACCCAAGAAGTAATAACACCAAATCCTTCGAAAATAGAATGTGTTATCAAATTCCTAATTCCTTAATCTCAGAAATAGATAAAACAATTTTTAGGACTTACAGGATATTACCGTAAGTTTATCAAAGATTATTCGCAACTGCCAAAGCCAATGACAAAATATCTGAAAAAAGACGCAAAAGTGGACACTGAGGATCCTTCATACCGGAAATGCTTCGACACTCTAAAGAAGATACTGACGATTGACCCAATATTAGCATATCCCGATTTTTCGGCAATATTTACATTGACCATAGATGCAAGTAATTATGCACATGGTGCGATATTATCCCAAAAAGATAGACCAATATGTTTTGCAAGTCGAACCTTAAATGAACACGAGATCGACTATAGTGCTATCGAAAAGGAACTACTTGCCATAGTTTGAGCAACTAAATATTTCCGACCTTATCTATTTGGAAGAAAATTCTTAATAGAAACTGACCATAAACCCCTCAACATTTGTTAGGTGGAAGCTAAAGTTATCTGAATTTGATTATAACATAAAACATAAAAAGGGAACTAAAAATTCAAATGCAGACGCCTTATCTAGTATAAAATGTTTATTTAAATAATTTATTTAAGAGTTAATTAACAACACGTCTTTTCACTTTGATGTTTCAATCATTAATTAATCTTTATTTTTCTGGTTCTTTCTTTTACTATTAATTTTACATATTAAAAATACCTGCATAAACGGAGCGTACACAAATGGCATACATACATAATACGATTACTGTGTGTTATACTCCGAATTCATAATACAGCAGAAATCAAGAAAGCACGCAACAACAATTGCATGGTATAGCATGAGTTGTCATTGCACAATACCTTCGCTGTATCGACAATTGTTTATACATTAACAGTTCATAGTACAGCGTATGGCCAATGAACTTTAATGTACTTTTATCGTGTCAGCGAATGTTTGTGATTGTACATATTTTGGACAATAACATTTATTAGTGAATCAATAAAGTTATTGTCCAGTTTATGAATGCAACTATGCTACACCTCCCTTTTCAATTTGAATGATCTTGTCATTCATAAGATTAGTTGTCGTGCTTTCTGGATTTCTGTACTTAAGACATTCCGGAGTTACACATATTTTAAAATTGATAATGATATATAAATTAACATGCTTGTTATTTTAATTATTATTTATGTTATTGTATATTTCAGGATTATTTAATTAAAATATGTTTGAAATTATTTAAACTATAAATAATTGATTATATTATATTTCAAAATTACAAATAAATGATTTAATTATTTTTCAATGGGGTGGCTATGCCACCTCCCTTTTCAATTAGAATGATCTTGTCATTCTGTTTAATAAATTACATGTATATGGTTAATTAATTTTCAATGGGGTGGCTATGCCATATTTAAAATTATGCAGTTTTAAATTTTTCATATTATTTTTTTTTTTTTTGTCAAATTAAAATTATAATAATTTAGTAATTGATGCATATGTATATACTCGTACATATTTGAGTTTATCAATTATAATTAAATATTTTATTTAGAAAATAATTTTATCTTACTTCTAATCAAATTGATTTTGGATAGAAAAAAAAAATTAAAAATTAAAATTAATTTAAAAAAATAAAAAATTATTTTTTTTTTTATTTTTTATTTTCATTATTGTTATTTGGAGATTTAAAATATTTTATATAAATTTTGTTAAACATTATTATTATTTATATTTATAAGATTCTCGTATATATGAAAAAATGTTATTGTAATAGTTTATTAAATAATACGTATATATGTGATTTTATTAATTATTTGGAGATTTTATTTTGTGTTCAATTAGATTCTGGAGACAGTTAGAAATGATTAGATATTACATGACTTTTTCCTTTTTTTTTATATTTTAGGAATATATTTTTAATCTGTTTTTGTGTACTAATTGTTTTTTGTTGTCCTTTTGTGATGTTATTATTATATTTCCATTATATTCTAAACTTTCTACTGTATAAGGTCCTATATATTTACTTTCTAGTTTATGTCCTGTTTCTTTTCTAAGTAATACCTTATCTCCTATTTTTATATCTAATTCCTTTATATTCTTATCATAATAATTATTATTGTTTTGCTTATTCCTAATGAGTTTATCTCTAGCTCTCTTACGTGCTACTTCTAACCTATATTTTATTTCCTTACTATAGTCTTCTATATTATATAAAGGATCTATTCTATCTTTGTTGTTAAGTCTATTGAATCCATATGGGATTCTTCCGAACACTAATTCAAATGGGCAGTATCCGTGGGCCTCTGAAGGTGTTGTGTTAAAACAGTGCGTAAAGTACTTTAGCCATTCATCCCAATCATCTCTTTTAACAGATATGTAGGAACGTACATATTCGTTGAAAGTTCTATGGCTTCTTTCCACCGTTCCTAGCGTTTGATGGTGGTGTGCCGTATTTTGGACAATAACATTTATTAGTGAATCAATAAACTTATCGTCCAATTTATGAATGCAACTATGCTACACTTGGATAATACCCGAATCTCCGAAGATAAATACTCAATTCATAAATAATTGCGAAATATGCACTCTAAAAAAGTACGAGAGATAGTACACATCGATGTATTCTATACCCTAGAAAAAAAATTATTCATGACTATGATTGACAAGTTTTCAAAATTTACCATAGCGCTCCAAATTAATGGAAGATCCTGGACAGAATTGAAGACAAAACTACTGCAATATAATAAATACACATGGGAAAATAGGAAAGATAATTGTCGATAATGAATTAGGCTTCAAAGCAATTCCCATGCAACAATTTCTAAACAATGAGGACATTAACATACATACATTTTGCATTTAATAGTAATCATACTTCAAATGCGAACATAGAAAGACTTCATAACACTATTAACGAACACATAAGACTATTAAGACATGATGAAAAGAACAAAGACGAGACAATGGAAGAAAAATGTTTAGAATCAAAGGATTCTGCAACAATACAGTGCACAGCACAACTGGCATTAGGCCAATTAACTTCATTAATGGAAAGATATGTACATGAAAGAGAAATATATCCATAAGATGAATAAGGAGAGAAAAGACGTAGAACTAGAAGACGGAACTAATTTCATTAGGGAAATTAGAGGTAGAAAAAACCACCGGAAATATAGGAAAATTAATTCAAATAAAATAGATAACGAACATATCGTCATATGAAATCCAAAAAGCCCTAAGTTACATTCACAAAATTTTACAGGAGAAGCAAAAAACTTTATTAAATGAAAAATAAACAAAATTTGTTCAACATTTTTTCAGGCTAAACTTATTTTTTATTATCGAATTAGTATTTTAAAAAAAAATTTAAAATTTTCTATTATTTACAGAGTTATGAAACTTAGTGCTTTGAGTATTAGTTTTTCTGAAATCCAAAAGGGCGTAAGTCAAATAAAAAAATTATTTCGTTAATTTTTAGCAAATGTTTTCTTATTTCCTAAATTAAATGGAATAAATATAAAATGTCTTTTTATTTTTAACTATTATATTTAAAAATAAAAAACAACAGGAATTGACAAAAAAAAAAAAAAAAAACAAAATTTTAAATAAAAGAAAATTCACACCAAAAAAAGAATATTATACAATGTTTTTTTTTTGCTAATTTTCATAGGGTAAATTAGTATAAAAAGCATGGCAATCTTCTGGTATAAAGGATTTAAGATCCTTAAGATGTTCCCACTTTTTTTTTTTAAATATTTAATCTGTAAGTATGTAATGGAGCAGGTTCGCTGTCAATACTATTTTTTGCATTTCGCTGTGGAAGAATTGCATATTCCTCTTTAATCTTTGTTTTAAAATAAATCGTTCCAGATGAATCATATCCCAATGCTCGAATCCTGTTGACGGTGGGATCTCCAGCTTTTTTTCCTGTAGAATATTTTTTATGTATTGGCAAGTCATTAATATTTATTATAACAATTTTACCTGGACGAATAGAAGAGTAAAGCTTAGGAAGAGAATCATAATCCAGAAAAAAGGTATTAGTAAGGTGATGGGTATTGAGTGGAAATGGAGACTTTCGAGATTCCTTAACATATTTAACGAATTCAGATGGAAGATTAATTTTTTTATTATTAATTTTTCTTTGGATAAGTGAATGTGTTGAATCACATTCCACTTGGGTGTGTCCAACTATTAAATATTTATTTATTTATATTTATATCAATGCGTTTGACAATACGACATTGCGATTTTGATAAAAACAGCCATCAGAATATATTATAATATTGTGAATATCTGGTGACTGAAGTAAACAATTTTTTAAGTGTTTTATGATACATGTGGTGAAAGTAGACGCTACGATTCCCTTCCGATTCATCCCAGATATAATTGTCAGATTCATGAGTTATAATATTATAAATAGTGAAGTTATGTACTTGCAATTTCATTTTATAATATGAGGCAGAGTTTCACATGTATAAGATTAGTATAAGATTAGATTATTGATAATAATAATAATAATAATAATAATAGTAATAATAATAATAATAATAATAATAATAATAATAATAATAATAATAATAATAATAATAATAATAATAATAATAATAATAATAATAATAATAATAATAATAACAATAACAATAATAATAATAATAATTTGTCCAGTTTCAAAGAAGGCTACCATACGTTTTTATTTTAGTTATTCTACATTTTAAATTCAGTTTTTTTATATTTTATTTGGCACATATAATTTTGTAATTATTATTAAGTCACATTTATTTTATTCCACATTTACTTCCGCATATTTTATTGTTACCAAACATAATAATGCTTAATCAGAATAAAACAAAATATAGGTCAATCCGTCAGTGAAATCATTTAACCATTTATGACTAACGACACTAGTAAGCATTATTATGGTTGAAGATACAACAACAAAATACACTGTTTTAATTTATAATAATTTAAGTATCAATACACAACAACAAAACACATTTATTATTATTTTGTTTTCAGCGTTTTTTATACTGTTAACCAAAATACAATAACAAATACATTAATTACACTATTTAGTATTAAGCATTTTTGATTATTGTTTTGGGTATAAAAACCCAAACAAAATAAAGAATCAGTCTAGTAATACAGCATATCTAATTGTTTTATTTACTGGCCATCACCTTTCAAGTTACAAGTGCTTGAAGGGAAAAATAAAGGGACTAAAGCTTAGTGTCAGCACCGATTTATGTGTCGGGGTTGAATCCACATTAACTTTATCCTTACAACACATCTACACTGCCATAACATTGGCAACCGACGTTTTAAGTAAAATTCTGACCATTTGTACAGGACATTTGGTTAGATATTTACATTTTGGTGACCCCTAGACGTTCTTGGAAAAATTAAGTTTCCCCCCACCAGTGGTAAGGAACTTTAATAACCTGAAAACGCATTGAACACGCAAACAAGGGATCGACTACCAATTCTACATTTGGTAATCCCTAAAAACATCAAGCAGGTCCGGCTCAGTAGCAGATCCAGCTTGAACGACAAATCAATCTACACTGAGGAAACCTACAATTGGTGACCCTCGACATTCAACAATCGAATTATTACCATAGCATTAGTAGTAATTGCCTTTTGGGACACCACATATTGGTTACCCCTACAAACATTTTGAACTCGCATCCAAGCGATTGAACACCAAATTTACGTTCAGGTGGCTACAGTACACTACAATACTACAGCAGATTCAGCTATAACACTAGCAGGTCTAACACTAACAACAGTCATTGGGTTCATCAGAACCGTTACGCTTTCGTCAAATTAATCAACATTGAGTCAACACTAAATTTGACCAATTACTATAAGAACTAGTCAAACATCAATTAGTCTGTCCTCACAAGTGGCTACCAATTTGAAGAACATGGCTACGTTCGAACATTTATTACAAACCCAATCAAAAACGGTTGAAGAGATTCAACAAATCGTTCGAAACTATAAAAAAGATTCCGCAGAAAGGAAAACAAAGATAGAATACTTTGATGAACGATTACGACGGCTCAGCGAAGCATGGGATTTATTTGATGCCCAAGATATGAAACTACGCACACTGGTAGATAAAGCGACAGATCATGCATATTTCACAGAAGAATACTATTTGAAAATTAGTGATATAGCCAACAATTACTTAGAAATTTTCAAAAAAGAAATTGATAAGTTAAGACAATCAGCAGAAAAGCCAATAATTATAGAAAGGAGAAGTATTGAGATACCTACAAGGAAGGCTATTATTCAACATGAAGGTCATGAAGACATCAATAACACTAATAGTCTCATCCGAAGGCTTAAGGTTCGTTTGACTGCTCTAAACCGGCTGTTAAATGGTATAACAGATGAAGATGACCATCCCTTGCAGTACTTTGAAGTGGAAATCAACACCATTGAAAAGTTGTGGAATCAAGCTGAAGTATTACACGATGAAATTTATGATAAATTAGAAAACCCTGCTGATTCTGGTCTGGATCAGAACGAATATGACAGAATATATGATTTAGTGCGACAAAACTTAGTCAGTCTGTCCGTCAAAAAACAAAACTTTTTATCTAATGGTGATTCCAGTCAATATAATGAAATACAATCAATGACAAAAGATTTGAACAAATGCGCATTACATCTACCAAAAGTCACTTTACCACGATTTGATGGCGATTATTTAAAATGGCGTCAGTTTCATGATTTGTTTACTGAGATGGTGGACAAACAGCCAATACCATCTATTCAGAAAATGTGGTATTTAAAAAGCAATGTATCTGGAGAAGCTGAACACTTAATCAGTCAGTTTTCTTTATCAGAGACAAATTACAATACTGCATGGAAAACACTTCAGGATCGCTACAACAACAAAAGACTACTGGTAGCCAACTTGGTTGAAAAAATTATTAACCAACCACCAGTTTCATCATCTACATCATCTATCAAAGCTCTGTATGACACCACCAAGGAGTGTTTGCTCGCATTAGACAATCTGGGTATTGTAACAACCTCTTGGGATGCGATACTCATTCAATTATTAATTAAAAAACTCGACAGGGGAACACACATCAGGTACATGCAGTCGTTGGCCAACCCAAGAGAAGTACCAGTAATTGCTGAATTTTTATCATTTCTGGAAATTCAGTTTCAATCAATGGAGGCAATTATTCAAACCGGAAAATTGCCACAGAAAACAGTATCTTCAGTTACAACCTCCAATAAAGTCGATAATGGCACCTGCAAAATGTGCAATAACGGTGGCCATAAACTATATTACTGCAGCAAATTTCATCACTTATCAGAAGCAGAACGACTGAATTGGGTACAACAACACCATTTATGCGTCAACTGTTTCAGAAGTGATCACGTTTCAAAAGAGTGCAAATCAAGTGGCTGCAGAAAGTGCATGAAGAAACACAATACGCTGTTACATTTAGAAAAGAAACAGAACAACATAAAAAAAGATTCAAAACCATCAATCAACACAACTATGGGTTCGAATAGTCAAAGAAACACATCATCTTCTAACGCCGTCGCAGTTACATCTTCAGCTACAAAAGCAGCCAAAGTTATGTTTTGCTAGCAACAGCAAAAGTTGTTATTTCTGCCCAAAATGGTACTTCCAATGAGTTCAGAGCAGTATTAGATTCTGGCTCTCAAGTGAACCTCGTCTCCAAGCGACTTTGCCAAAGGTTATCTACCTTCCCAACCAAAACTTCACTTCGCATAGATGGTGTTGGCAACGTACAAAAAAGGTCAAACTACCGCATTAATGTAGAAATGAAGTCCAGAGATCACAGTTTCTCCACAAATTTGGAAGCATTTATACTCCCAACCATCATTCCACCTCAGCCGAGTCAACATATTGATACATCTACATGGGAAATTCCAAGCCACATACAACTAGCAGATCCGAATTTCAACAACCAAGAAAAAATTGATATTCTATTGGGTGCAGAGTTTTACTACAAGTTAATTCAAGCGGGAACAATACAACTGTCTGACGGCCTTCCAACACTTCAAAATACGTCACTTGGCTGGATCGTGGGTGGTGCAATTGGCAAAAATTCAACTCCCAAGTGGTCATTATCTGCTTTAACATGTGCCGTACTTGACAACACAGCATCATTGGAAGAAGCCATTGAACAGCTCTCGAAATTAGATGAAATTGAACCCAGCGACAAAACTCTATCACCATCAGAAAGGCAATGTGATTCACATTTTACTCAGCATGTCCACACCAACAATCAAGACCGTCTAGTAGTCAGTCTACCATTCCGGGACAATCCAGCAGCATTAGGAGAATCACATGCAATGGCCTACAATCGATTCATAGCTCTAGAATGACGATTGTTAAAAAATGAAGAAATTAGAACTCAATATATTAAATTCATGCAAGAATATGAAAATCTGGGACACATGCAGAAGACCAACATAGATGCGGTACCGAATCCAAAATACTTCATCCCTCATCATTGTGTGCTCAAACCCGACAGCACCACAACAAAGCTAAGAGTAGTATTCGACGCATCAGCAAAAACATCAATGGGCCATTCATTAAATGATTTGATGTATGCGGGGCCAACCGTTCAAAGTGAGTTATTTTCAATCTTACTTCGTTTTCGGTTGCCGAAATTTGTGTTTACCACTGACATCGAAAAAATGTACAGACAAATACTAATTCATCCAAATGATCAACAATACCATTTAATTATTTGGAGAGAAGATCCATTGCTGCCTATTCAATACTACAAACTTCGTACGGTCACATATGGAACGCGAGCAGCACCCTATTTAGCTACCAGATGTTTGCAAAAGATTGCTGATGAAAACGCTACAAAATATCCATACGGTTCACAAATGCTTAAACATAACTTTTATGTAGATGACGGCCTGGGAGGTTCAGATAATCTCACCATCACACTTCAACCACAAAAAGAACTCATTACAATGCTAAAAAAAACATGGCTTCATACTTAAATAGTGGTGTGCGAATCATCCACAATTATTAAAAAATTTCCCACTCGGCGACCAGGAGGTAAATTTAGATTTCAACAATGACAATGCCTACGACGGACCAGTTTTGCATCAAGGTAAAACTGAATCATATGCAGACAATTTCAAAACGTACAGCAACGTCCGATCTCGCAAAATTGTTCGACCCTCTTGGACTATTAGCACCTGTAATTGTAAAGGCAAAAATGTTTATTCAACTCCTATGGCAATACAAATTAGACTGGGATGAGCCGCTACCTGATGAACTTCACGCTATATGGACAAAATTCAGAAATGGTTTAGAAAATTTGAACAACTTCAAAATCCCTCGACACATTTTTAAGGGTGAAATCCCAACAAAAACCGAGTTCCATATATTCTCAGATGCATCCGAAAAGGCTTTTGGTGCAGTTGCCTACATCCGAGCAACTCTTAAAGATGGAAGAGTGATTGTACAACTACTTTGTGGCAAGACACGGGTTGCTCCATTGAAACAACAAACGTTACCTCGCTTAGAATTATGTGCCGCAGTTATGGCAGCCCAACTTGCACACAGAATCAAAACGGATCTCCAGATTAAAGACCAACCTTTATTCTTGTGGACTGATTCCGAAATAGTATTAAATTGGTTAAACGCTCAATCTACTGCATACCATACGTTTGTAGCTAATCGAATCTCGAAAATTCAAACATGGACGTTGCCCGAACAGTGGCGCCACGTCCGATCAAACGACAATCCAGTTGATGTACTGTCCAGAGGTTTAACAGCACTTCAATTATCTGGATGTAACTTATGGCTGTATGGACCATTATTTCTGCATGGTCGACACGAAATTTGGCCACCTACATTTTCACAAAAATACTTAATTACCAATGATATTGAGAAAAAGAAGACAACTTTACTCGCAGCAGCTGTCACTTCCGCTGATGATTTCATATACAAAATCCCACATAGAAACTCCTTCAACAAATTGCAAAGGATACTGGGATATATCATCAGATTTATCAACAATACAAGGTTATTAAACCAACAACGCCCATCACATAAGGCGCTAACACCAGACGAATTGAATGAAGCACTCTTCGCAATTATGAAAACGATTCAATTGGCCGACTTTTCACCAGAAATTAAACAGTTAAAGAAATATAACCAAATCGACAAAAACAGCTCCATTAGCAGTTTATCCCCATTTATCGATGACAGGGGTATTCTTCGAGTTGGAGGGCGCTTGGAATCATCAGAATTGTCGAGCGATGCAAAACACCCAATGCTGCTCCCATATAACGACCCAATTGCCAAACTGTTATTTATATCAAAACACATTGAAAATAAACATTGTGGACCTCAGGCGTTACTGAACATAATGAGACAACGATTTTGGCCAATAAAAGGCAAAATAACGGCAAGAGCAATTGTACAAAAATGCATAACTTGTACTAGAGCCCGACCACAATTATGCCAACAAATCATGGGCAACCTACCACAAAACCGAGTTACACCAGCACGACCTTTCATCAACGCAGGAGTAGATTACTGCGGACCATTCTGGATACATTACAAAATCAGAGGCAAAAGACCAACTAAGGCCTACATAGCTGTTTTTTGCTGTTTCGCCACGAAAGCTGTACATCTCGAATTGGTAACCAATTTATCAACAGAAGCATTCATCGGTGCGCTAAAACGATTCGTTGGTCGGCGAGGTCGGTGTCAAAACATATACTCCGACAACGCTACAAATTTTGTCGGCACCAAAAATCAATTATCCGAATTAATTCAGACCGTATATTCAGATAAAGGTCAAGATGAAATAATTGCAGCATCTAAAGGAATAAATTTTCACTTCATTCCCCCCAGAGCACCACATTTTGGAGGGTTATGGGAAGCTGCTGTAAAATCAGCAAACATCTACTACTTCGGAGCGTCGCTACAGCATCACTAACATATGAAGAGCTCGAAACAGTTATCGTAGAAATTGAAGCAATTCTAAATTCTCGTCCATTAACCCCAATGTCAAGTGATCCTACCGATTTAACAGCGTTAACACCAGGACATTTCCTAATTGGAGAAGCACTAACTTCACAAATAGATAGCCGAGCACATTCACCAAAACTAACATTATCATCACGCTGGGAACAAGTTTCTAATTTAAAGCAGAGTTTTTGGAAACAATGGTCCAACGAATATTTGAATGAACTCCAGCAAAGACATAAATGGAAAACACAGTGCGTCAACCTCAAACCGGGAGACATGGTCATTATAAAAGAAGATAATGTTCCAGTAATGCAATGGCCATTGGGTCGAATCATTAACGTACACCAAGGATCAGATGACTCCACACGAGTCGTTGATGTAAAAACCTCCAGAGGAATTTTCAAACGTGCAATACACCGACTTGCCCGTTTACCCATTGATACGAATTTAGAATTGGCTACGGTCCCTGGTAATGACGACCACGAAACCAATACTTCTGAGTCAGTTGATGAACCCGAGGTTAAGAGAAAGAAATTGAAAACAAGTCATCTTTGCCTAACTTTACTCGCATTAATATTTCTACTACCAATAATTTCTGGAACTCCAGTCATAAATACAAAATTCGGACCAAAACTCGGAATTCATTTCGAAGAAGTGGGTACAGCATCTATCTCAACTACTGAATGGAATCTATTGGTATACTATGATCTAGATACATACTGGTCAGAAACATCAATTCTAGACAATGGAACGAGGTCATTAAGGACGCTTTGTAACATGATGACCCTTAACGAATCCTGTCGCAATATAATTAATCATTTTGAACATATGGAAAATGATATGCAACTGGACAATCGAGTGCTCCGAATTAAAAGAGGAGCATTAGATGTAGTCGGCAACGTTGCTCATTCACTATTTGGCATATTGGACGCTGAATATGCTAACAACATGTCCAATACAATACTTGAAGTCAAGGAAAACGAATCATATTTATTAAGGTTACTCAAAAACCAAACCACAATCGTTGATTCAACAATTAACATCATACGTCAGACCCAAATTGCATCTAGAACAAGATTTGAAGAATTAGAGCAGGAAATTAAACATTACTCATCACAAATGCACGACATCGACCAAGTACTACTTCAAATACACTTTAATCAACTATTCACCTCTGGGGTTTTACAATTAACTTTAATTGCGAACAATCTACAAAAAATACAATCTTCAATTCTGGATACTCTTACGGATACACATCATGGAAAAATCAATCCATTACTACTTACTCCAGAACAATTGCAAAATGAAGTAAACCAAATCACACTACATGCACCTCCTTCTGTAGTTCTTCCATCCTCAGATTTGTTGCAATTATTTAAAATAATGAAGGTTAAAGGCGGACTAACTCCTCAACACGCAGTTTTCGAAATCACCATACCATTGATTGACCGTGATCAGTTCAAAATATTTCACCTAATACCTACACCTAACTTAATAAATAACACCATGATAATCATAAAGCCATGTGCTACGTTCCTTGGCACAATGGCATCCCGTCAACAATACATTGTCCTTACAACGTCAGAGCTGAATTCCTGTTACACAATGAACCACGACGAATTGTTGTGCTCTAACGTCCAAATTCGATACAAATATGATTCCGAAGTATGCTCTTGTGAAATAAATTTATTCAACAACAAAACATCACCAACTTGCAGTTTGGAAAAAACAACAACAAGGCTCCAATGGATACCATTAAATGGAAAAAATCAATGGATGTATACTACTTCATCATCATCAAGGGCCACAGCAGTGTGTAACAAGGAGATAATTCCTATTTTTCGGAAGGGCTCCGGGTTACTAACACTCGATCCAGAATGCATACTCAAACACAATTTCATCATGATGAACGGAAGACAAATTATATCCCACACATTGAAATCGTCATACTTCAGTCTGGGCAACATGTTGAAACTATCACTAAAAGAAGGCTTCCAACATCCTGTAAATAACAATCATTCGAATTCAACGGGTCTAGAAGACGCATATAAAAAGGGCATAAATGACTTGAAAATACTACAAAGATCATTGGAACAATACAAAATTATTGACCTTCCAAACAAATTAAGTTCCCATCAAACGCACAGTTACACAATGGGATATCTAGCACTGCTATTTAGTCTAATTACATTGATAATCCTCCTTTTCAATTGTCAGGCTCGACGCAACAAACAGACCCGCACAATGTCCATTACAAACAACAACGAGGCAAGATCAGTTGGAGTTGAAACAATAAAAATGACACCTATACCAACGCCAGCATCCTCTTCAATTAACTGTAGACCTTTAACTACACTCCACGGAACAATCACTATAATACATCAATTGTTGAACATCCGTTCAACGTGGGGGAGAATGTCCAGTTTCAAAGAAGTCTACCATACGTTTTTATTTTAGTTATTCTACATTTTAATTTCAGTTTGTTTATATTTTATTTGACACATATAATTTTGTAATTATTATTAAGTCACATTTATTTTACTCCACATTTACTTCCGCATATTTTATTGTTACCAAACATAATAATGCTTAATCAGAATAAAACAAAATATAGGTCAATCCGTCAGTGAAATCATTTAACCATTTATGACTAACGACACTAGTAAGCATTATTATGGTTGAAGATACAACAACAAAATACACTGTTTTAATTTATAATAATTTAAGTATCAATACACAACAACAAAACATATTTATTATTATTTTGTTTTCAGCGTTTTTTATATTGTTAACCAAAATACAATAACAAACACATTAATTACACTATTTAGTATTAAGCATTTTTGATTATTGTTTTGGGTATAAAAACCCAAACAAAATAAAGAATCAGTCTAGTAATACAGCATATCTAATTGTTTTATTTACTGGCCATCACCTTTCAAGTTACAAGTGCTTGAAGGGAAAAATAAAGGGACTAAAGCTTAGTGTCAGCACCGATTTATGTGTCGGGGTTGAATCCACATTAACTTTATCCTTACAACACATCTACACTGCCATAACATTGGCAACCGACGTTTTAAGTAAAATTCTGACCATTTGTACAGGACATTTGGTTAGATATTTACAAATAATAATAATAATAACAATAATAATAATAATAATAATAATAATAATAATAATAATAATAATAATAATAATAATAATAATAAAAATAATAATAATAATAGTAATAATAATAATAATAATAATAATAATAATAATAATAATAATAATAATAATAATAACAATTAAAATATAACATAACAGAAACAATAATAATACTGCAAGTAACCATAACTTAAATATAAATTCATTTAATTAATAACGATCGATTTTTCTCGAGCGTAGTTATTAAATGTTTTTTCAAGAAACATACATACAACCCAATTTGGCATGGTAACGTACATTGGCTCATTTGCTTATGTTTGAATTTTTTGTCACTTTCAATGTGGAGCAATACGATATTGTTCCGCATTGACAGGTGTTGTGCTGTTTATTTTTTTTCGGTTACCATGCGTTGGCTTGCTTATGTTTTTATTCTTTTTTTTTTAGAGTTTTTTTTTTGTATCGCAATGTTCTGTTATTGCAATTTTTAGCAATAACATTGATTTAATTCTCTTTTGTTAATTTCCGCGTATATTAAATGTTAACGTATGTCTTTTTGTTTTTCCCACGGTATTTGCGATAATATTATTTGTTTTCTTTTTGTTATTGGTTAAGTATGCCATGGCCATGAACTGCATTGCGTTATGGTTAATGTTTGTTTTTTTTTTTATTTATATTATATTATTGCTCTTATTTTATTTTTTGTTTGTTTGTATGTTTGTTTATTTTTTCAATTAATTTTATTTTCATAATTTAAGCTTAGGTATAAGATTTTTGTATAAATAAAGAATAGAGAGTGCATAACGGAGCAGATGAAAACTAGAGGCCGCACTGTCTAACTGGTACGGAATCTGGTTTTGTTTGTTTTCCTTTTTTTTTTCCTACAGCTACATTGGTGGCGTTTGGGCGCCGTTGAAAGGCGCTTGCCAGCGCTAAAACATAATAGGCGAAGCCGCGTAGGGTCAGATAGGGACCACAACAGTTTGGGGAATTAATTTTACTGCTTGCATGTCCATGCATAATAATAAACACAATCCAGACTTAGCATTTTCAACATCGTTTGCCTTTTCTTCTCTCATGTCATCAATTTCTGATCTATGGCTGTTATATTGATCCTCAGTTATGTTTTTTGCTTCGTATGACACACAAGTATCACACATATCATTCCTTGGTTTAAATAAAGAAATATTTTGTTTTTTTATTGCAAGCATAAAGTTTTGATACGATACTGCTGAAACTTCATCATCATTATTATTAACGCATTCTTCACAATATAATTTATAAACTTGGCTATATGATTTAAATTCTGTTTGAAGATAAAGTTTTTTGGTGTATTGTCTTCGGTAATGGGATTCAAGTTTCGGAATATCGTTTAACCAATTTTTTAAAAAGCTAAGACGCTTTTCATATTTTCTATAATTAATCGAGGGTTTTCTTCTTGGCAGTATTTCGTTTGACTGAGCGTTATTTAAAATGTTTCCTTCCACCCAATTCCTTATAATTTTTTCAGTTATACCAAGAGTTGACATATACATTTGCCGGCAAACTTGGATACGTTTTGTCTTATCTTTCAAGTAATAACGCTTAGACATCGATCGTCGTGAAAACATGTTATGATTTCATGCTTTTTCAAAAACTTCTACTTGACTTGTTACATACAACTTTTTTTCTTCCCAAGTCATATTCCAAAAGCGATCAAATATTTCTTGGCGTATATTTTCAGCTAATTTGGAGCATTCACGTAATGAGCTCTTTTCACAATATTTAGACTGACATCTTAACCCCATTTTTCGAGGATTTTTTTCAAACACAATTCCTTTATTGAGGCCTGTATATATTTTGCCAGTCATTCGGCTATTTTCATTTATATGTTTTTTATTATTTTTTTTTTTATTCACTGATTTATTTAAATTTGTTTCACTATCCATATTTAAACGAAATTTTTTTTCATTTAATAAGCTGCTTGCTTCAAGATTATTAGATTATTAGAAACACAAGAAAAGAAAATATCGGCTTATAAAAAAAACAAAAAAATGCATTTCTTCTCTTGTGTTTGTTATTTATTTTTCTTCTTAATGCGTAATTTATCTTTTTGGTTTGTGATTTTTTTGCGCTTGCACTTAGGGCTTTTAGAATTTTATTAATAAAATCGTCGATTTTAGTCGTAAGAGTGTAAAATTTTGCACGAAGATGTATTTTATATGGTTCATCATAATCAATCTAAAAGTCGATTTTGATTTTTTTGTAACTTAGGGCTTTTTGGATTTCATATGACGATATAGAAACTATAAAATCAAAATTAGATAATGGCCGATCCCACTTAATTTCAGATGATTTAGATAATAATACTGACTCTCTTTGGAACCATTACGATGCAGACAATTGACATTGTGGACCTAACAGCGAATAACGGAATCATACCAATTAAAACTGCAGACTTTTGACCCATTGATGATTACAACAGAGTATTACATATCATTAACCTAACCGAATACCAACAAACCTTAGAATTTCTGGAAAATAATATCGAAACCTTCAACCAAACAACCTTTGAAACCAGGCCCTTAATGAATATAATAAGACAAAATTTCATTTTATTAAAGAAAAATATAGAAAATTTAAGTTCCCCATTTTAAGACTAAACAAGGACTAGTGAATATGCTCGGAAAAGGACTAAAGATAATAGCAGGTACAATGGATAGTGAAGACGAGAAACATATACAAGACAAACTCAACACCCTACACGATAGAGAAATGAACATGGCGAACGATTTAAATGACCTCACCAATTTTAATAAAGTTATAGCCTTGCAGATACGAAATATAACTGACCACATAAATAGCCAAAAATATACTTAAATAAATTCAAAAACATCATACAGAACAAAATAGCGTCTGTAGAAGATGAAGTAACATTCAAGTCCCAAGTGTACCAAAAAAAAAATGACATTTCACTAATAAAAGGTCACGTAGACGATATTGGACAAATAGTATTTTCAAGTCAACTAGGAATTATACCTACTTGCATTTTGACTTAAACAGAACTAAACCACATAACAAATTTCGATAGTTACACGAACATAAAGACAACCGTACAACCGAACAAAATCTATTAATAATTCTATTAATACCTATTCAGACCAAAAACTTACGAAAATTTTGTTCGAACCCACTCCAAATTCTTCTAATAGATCGGAGTTTTTGTGACTTCCGAGATCTTGACTGACATTAACAATAACATATTTAAGACGGGCGTCAAAGATGACATAAAAAGAAATCTAGTAACTATAAAAGACGAATGTTTAGAGAGCATTTTTAACTTTCGAGAAGCGAACTGTAACATGAAAACACTAAACGAAACAAAAGTTGTAGAAGTCATTCAATTTCTTTAGTAACATAACACATAATTGTAATAATGTAAAAATAAACAAATATGGAAATTTTATGATAAAATTTGAAAATATATACACAAAATATATACACAAAAATATATAACAGAATAAAACATTTACAAATATAATCGTTAAAATCCATGAAAAACTTTTGTTACCAAATACCTATGTTCGTAAGAATTAAAGAAAACCCAAACACTACTATAACTGATATAAAACTAGAATCATTATATTTAAAACAATTAGAGTATGACCAAAATATTGAAAAAATTATTTACCACAATAGAAAATAAAATCATTTAACTACAGCATCAATGGATTAATTAACATATCTATCATAATAATAATTGTAGAATTTAAATCAAAAACCAATAAAAAAATTTGTGATTTCGTCGGAGCCTCATTATAAAGGTGGGGGTATAATAATACCCATAATACCTAAAACCGAAATCATATAAATATACAATACCCATAATACATAAAACCCAAATCATATGAATTAGCACTTGCAATTAATATTTTCTAATAATTGCCAGGGGCCAAATCACCGCATTCGATATCAAGTAAAATCGAGCGAAATTCTATATTTCGGTTTGTTATTTAAAGAAGACGGACAAACATCAGACCACGTTTCACTTTTACTCTTAATTAGGAGCCATAATTCGTTAACTGTGACATAGTAAAATTATTTTTAGTATTTTATTTTGGCAAAAAAAAAATAATTTCGATCGAAAAATTTCGATACCGATGGCCCAAGTATACATTTTCTTCACCTGGAATATTTCCTGACAGACGATATACATTTTATTATTTTTTTTCAAATTAAATTTAAACATAAGTTTGCTTCGTTTCCAATATATAAAATTGCAACGAAACACACTTATGATAAATATTTTTCAAGTTATATATAAGAACCAATACCATCCGTTAAACATAAGTTTGCTTCGTTCCCAAGATATAGAATTGCAGCGAAACACACTTATGATAAACATTTTTCAAGCTAAATTTAAAAACCAATAACATACGTTTGTTCCCATTATATAAAATTGCAACAATACATTTGGGCTTAATTAAAATTTGCTTACACAAGTTGTTTTGTTCCCAAACTACACCGGAAACAAAACACACTTATGATAAACATTTTCGAGTTAAATACAAAAACAATAACATAAGTTTGCTTCGTTACATAAGTTACAGGAAACAAAACACACTTATGAAATGACGAAATTACGATAACAAATTGTATCTAGAATAAGTTTTACATTAAACATAAACCAATGTAAATTTGAAAATAAGTCAGTAATAAACATAGTTTTGAACTCATCGCAAAAAACCGTTTGTCGTTTTTTATTTATTAAAAATAATATTTTTTTTTAAGTATTGAAAAATCAATACATTAATTTCGAGCCTTTTGCCTTTATATCGCGCTTCCATGGGCATGGCCACTTGATGGAAGCGCTCGCCATGCCCATCCGACTCTGAGGCTGGATCAGTCCAAATCTTTGGTACACCAAAAGAAAGTAAACTGCATTTCCCTTGGGTCCACATGTTAAGAGCATTGTAGCACGTTTTAAAAATTCTGTCTGGGGCCCACGAAACACCGCGAATTATCTCGGAATAAAAACAAAGTTTAAAGTAATGCAGTATTTGTTGAAAAAGCTCTTTTGCCACAAAAGTGACAAAATAAATTGAGATTTTCTGGACAATTTGCATTCATTTCGATTTTATACTTTTATTATTTTTCGCCATTTTTAAAAAACCGTACTCATCGCGTTCATAGGCACTTGTTGAATGACTACGTTTTTTCCATATTTAACTGACTTTCCAAATAATAAGCACTCATAAATGTGGGTGGAATTTCTGTAAAAAAAATAATCCCTTACAGGTAGGCAACGGAAAACCCCACATCAATAAAAAAGTCCACTTTCCTTTTGCCCTTTAATTGTCGGAGTAGGTATCATGAAGGAACAAGAAGAGAAATGCATCGTCTGAGCATATTTGTGACCGTTTTTGAGTTTGTTACCGCAATCATAACAAGTAAGAAAATTATAGTCGGTCTTGACCGACAATCAAGGTCAATCAACGTTAACTAGCTTTAAAATATCAAGTTGAACATTATCAACTTCGCTTTCCTCTAATTAGTCAAACTTTTCCTTTAGCATTTCAAAAAAGTTACTGTAATTTTCTTTATTTGATGGTTTTGGTGGCTCCTCGTATTTTTTTTCATGGCCATTAACACCTCCGTAAAAAGATCATCACTTTTTCGTTTTCGTGTTGATTGTGCATTAGAAACCGTTGTTTGGTTGCTGTTATCATCGACAAGCCACTCCACACTTGTGTCCAATTCTTCGGATATATTACCGATTGTATTGAAATTAACAGAACAACATTTCAGTACTATTTTCACTTTTAAAAGTATTATATAAATTTTGTACCTTGCAGGCTCTATAGATTCTGCCAAAAAACTTAGACTCTGCATGTGCTTCCACGGAGCTCCAAATATTTGTGAACCAGATGGAAGATCTTCGGCCATTTTTTGCTTCCTGTATCTATCTCGTAAGCTTTTCCACTTCACTTTGCAATATTTGACTAAATAGATTTAAGATAGAACATATAAATTATTTTCAATATAACAAATGTTGACTTTTACTTTACCTGACAAATTTGTCTGCTTTCCAATATCCTCTCAAATCTTTTCTCTTTGTTTAACTTCTCTATGTTCCCTTTTGTCGTAGAGACAAGGATTCTGATGAATTAGCTCTATAATTTGTACGTTTAAATTCTAAATTAAAAAAGATAGATGAAACAATAAAACATATACTACATATAATTTTAAAGATTTTAATTACCTTCATATTCTAATAACAAATATATTTTTTTTGCGCTTAGTTTTTTCTCCTGCTTTATTTATTTGTTTACATTTGTTGTCTTTTCCAGCTAACTTCACTATTAAACGCGCTGTCAAAATCGGTTTTTCCAATTGCAAATTTTTGCCGCCGCGTTATTATGGCATGAGAATTTTTGACAGCTAGAAAACGCTTGCCGCTCTCGTTTAGGTATGGCAGTTAGTGTTTTTCTATTAGGTAACCACATGATTACCATGTGATAAATAAAGGGACACTGCATTTGGAACTTGTTCAAAATATTTGTCTCTATAAAGGAGAGAGTGATTAGCCACAATATTGTTTTGTGTAGCTAGGAAAATCGTTAAGTTGAAATTGATTTTTTTCCACGATATAATTTGACCAGAACTTATTCAATATTTTTGTTGTTTTTACAAAGGTAACTGTAGGAAGGAGAAAAAGGAAAAACTAAGATGGAAAATTGTAAGAGAGGGAAAAATTTAAGTTTGTTTAATTGTCCTTCCAATGTCGAGTTATGTCATGCGTGAATTTTTAGTTATGCCTACCAAATTCATCCACATGATGAAATGGGACGGGGCAATGCTTTAAATTTTAATTTTTGATTTTTTCATTATTGATATTTTACTAATCAGTCTGCAGATTGTTGAGTTAAAGTGAAGAAAAGAGAAGGAAATGAAGGAGTTATATAGTGAACTCTAAAATTATGAGAGAAGAACAGGGAAAATGATTATAGATTATTGAGAATGTAGGATCAATGAATATACCTTACCTTACTGCTAATGAGAAAATCAAACTAGATCGATTATTCTCACAGCTTGAAGAGATAGCTAATAGTAAAGGGATAAAATAATTCTAAAGTCACAAGATGACAATTAATTAAGATACATATCGCACCTGTACCTCTAAAGTGAGTGAACTCAAAATTTTTCAATGTTCACTTTTTGCAAGAAAACGATACACAGTGGTCATATCTATTCGCAAAAAAATACAGTTGAAACCCTCTTTGTGTTATAAGAGTAGCTTCCTTAGAATCCACTGAAAGATTTGAGTTGCACCCAAAAGACTTTTTATTTTTGATGGTCGCTGAAAAAATCGCAAAAAACAACTACTGCTGTGTACTTATTATTCGCAATTCTTTGCAATGAAACAACTGTTTTTAAATTTTATAGTAAATATTAAAAAACCCCGTTTTTTGCCTCTACTAAAAATTTGTAAATTTTGAGTTGACTTTCATTAGAGGTACAGGTGCGATATCATGATGGAATGGAATGAGAAGATGAATAGAAAAGAGAAAGAATAGTAAGCGCGCCCCTGAAAATAGAAGAGGAATAGAAATAAAGAATCGCTATCACACTCAGACTGAGATAAATTGAAGTACCGATACATTTGAACTTTGGGAAGACAACTAATCATTTTGGCATCATGAACCAGGATGAGGTTGACCCATTGAACAAAGTAGAAGTTACAATTAGTATACATGTCGAAGAGAAAATATATACATATCACAAGGAAAATAAAACTAGCAACAACATGTATATGAAAGAAAATATATATGTATGCGTAAGAAAAGGGATGGTTTTTTATAAGAAGACCAATTTTGATTTTTCTTTTTTAATATATTTTTCTATAAATTGTAGAAATAAAAAGGGGAATGTGGAGTATGCAAGAATCTACGCTACAGTTCTCTAATCGTGAGAAATAAGCAGTATCCACGATTACGTTTAGCTTTAAGTATGAATGTGTGCGCTTTTGTATGTAGTTCTTAGAGTAGATATAAGTTTTAGTAAATAAATAAAGAAGCAGTCGTTGGTAAATGCTCAATAGGATAAAGACATAAAGGCGTTATAGTATAAAGTGTATTATAATGGGAAATTTTGTTAAATGGTCTAATACCACAAAGATCTCTATATGACCTTTCTTGGATCTAGGATAAGGTCCAACAAAATCCATATAAATTCTTTGAAATGCGCGTTCTGGTATCACTTTTGCACCCATCAATCGTGAGAATAATCATGTTTGCAAATTTTGCATTTAGATATAAAATTTCTAACATGGAGAAACATCTTTGGCCAAAACAAATTACGACGAAGCTTTTCAAGGGTCTTCCCTATACCACCATGAGAGGAGTTTGGAGGATTGTGTGCATTACGAATGGTATCCTCAGACAACTCATGTGGTACCCAGAGCTTCCAGTTTGATGATTAACCTAAAGGGTCGTCATCAGAAAATTGTACACGTTTACAAACGAATTTAACGATTACTTTTAAATCTGGAAATAAAGTTTCGTTTTTCACGAATTTTTATTTCTGAGTTTTTCATAATCGCAACCATTAAAAATTCTGGCTCAATGTCTATTTCGGGTTCTATTTTTTCTGAAGATAACTCATCTAATGAAATTCTACATAACGCATCGGGCACGGTATTGAGCGATCCTTTCCGATGTTCTATGGTGAAAGTAAAACCTTGTAACTTTAAAGACCATCCTACAAGTCTTCCACACAAGTCTGTTTGTCGCATGAGCCATTGCAAGCTTGCATGATCTGTCACAATTTTAAATTTATGACTTTCTACGTATGCACGAAATTGTTCAACCCATTTTAAAGCCACAAGGCATTTCAGCTCTGTAATTGGTAAAACTTGTATGAAAAAAAGCTATTGGTCTTTCTGTCTTCTTCATATTCCCGCGCCAACACGCCACCAATTCCCTGTTTCGAAGCATCACATTGGATAATGAAGGGGTTTTAAGAATTCGGTGTTATCAACACTGGTGCGGTTGTGAGGCAATTTTTAACCTTTTCGAAGGCTAACTGGGCCTTCTTTTAGTCAAATCAGAAACAGGAGCAGTGTGGAAAAATTGTCTCTGAAGAGCCTATACCAACTGGCAAGATCTAGGAATTTTCCAACTTCTCGGACGGACGTTGATGGTTGTAAGTCTTTTATGGCCGAAATTATTGTGGAATCGGTTTTAATTACACCGTTACGAATAATATGCCCACAGTAATATACCCACTTCTTTTAGACACACTTGGCAATATTTACACTTGGCAATATTGATAGTCAAACTTGCCTTTCTTAATAAATGAGCCACTTCTGCTAACAAATTGAGATGATTTTCAAAACCTTGGGAAATTACCAATAAATCATCTAAATATACGAATACCTGATTTCTAAGATTTGCCGGGATGACGATGTCTATAAGACGGCTCATAGTTTGAGGTGCGTTCATTAAACCAAATGGCACAACCTTGAATATATAAAGGAGTCTATTTGGAGCAGTGAATGCTGTCATGTCGCGAGATTCTGGTGCCAACCCTATCTGCAAAAAGCATGGTCGAGGGAGGTTATAAATTCTGTTTTTGCTTTAGACGTGATAGAATATTATCAATTTTAGGTTGAGGATATGCATCCTTCACCGTCACCGCATTTAATCTCCTCGAGTCTAAACAAAGCCTCGATTTTCCGACCATTCTTACAAATGTTACTGGAGTACTCCATGGGCAGTTAGGAGGAGCAACCTCTATTACGTCCATGTTGATCATGTGGTCAACCTCATCTTGAATCAACCTCTCGACTGCAGGAGAAACTGAAAAATATCTTTGTTTTATGGGTTTAGAATCTTTTTCAATTTCTACAGTGTGTTCTAAAAATTTAGTTTTACCTAACTCATCACGTTCAAATGACGTAAAAAGGCAAATTATATTATTCAGTTTCTCTCGCTGAAGAGACGGCAATTCATGAGTTGTTGTCTCATCAAAATTTTCCAGGGAGATCGGATCAATTTTCAAAACGTCTAAATTCTAAAGGTTGAAAGATCTGTCAAAGTTTATGCCAAGGTCAGGAATTAAAAAAATTTTAATTGTTCTCTTAATGTTTCGAAAGGTAATATCTACGTTAACAAAGCCTGGAACTCGATATTTAGCACCACCAGCAGTTGTGACGTACTCTTTAATTGGTTTAAAATTAGAATTTTCTTTTAGCAAGTTTTTAGCCGCGTTTCCAGAAATGCAGGTAATCGAAGCGACTGTGTTTACTAATCCTAACAAGTCCATGTCGAAAATTTTTAGTTTAAATAATTAAAAAAACTTGACTAGTTCAAAGGGGGTGTGGTGAGATACAAACAACTTAAACAAATTATTAATGATTGATGAAAGTAATAAAAACCACAGAAACTTTTGTATTTTTGTGAAAGCATTTTGTGTGTATATCAACTGTCGAAAATGGTTCTCAATTGCTTTTCCGTCGATAATAATTATTGGAATTATTAGAAACAAATTTTGTTGTTTGTGGCAACGCAACTACATCAAACTGAAATTCTATGGGCATCAAAATGATGCCGGACCCTCCTTAGGTAATAAAAGAAACTTTAGAAGATTTTTTCCATGGGAGTTTTTTCCAGTGGAAATTTCCATGTTATATATTTGTCCCTTTGTCTAAGGTCATTATTGACTGAATCAAAGGTACTAATAGAACCTTTAAGAGACTTACGTATATTCCAAATTTTACGCCAAAAAATACGCAATGCCAACCTTTCACGCGTCCGGTAACTAAAATGTGAAAATTATCACAGACCAATTGAAAATCGCCAGTTAAATTATATAAAGCGAGGGAACTAATTATATATATAAACTTTCCAATGGGAAAACCTGTAGAACTACCATCACAACGTATGTTCGAGCTATTAGTTAAACTGGAAATTTTGCTACTATTTGTTATCGCAATAGAAGATAACGAAGGGTTAACTCTATTTTGAGCATTTACATTTTGTGGAATGTTAGTTGAATTTCGTTGGGGATTATCTAAAGGAGGGAAAAATTCTCATGGCCAACCTGGGCCTACATTTTGATTCAAGCTCAGTTGATTCAATCGATATGAAAACCGCTCTATCGTTCTATGTATTCTGGAAATTTAATTATGTACTGAACGTTCATTGGGATTTATTTGTACTGTATTTTCAGATGCAATTAAAGTCGAATAACGGGTGTCAGTGTTTATTCGAGGTATGGCACATTTTTAACTTTTGCTAACTGAAGGTAATTCATATACTAATAAAGAACTATTATTTACCGCAGATTTACAAACAGGGCATGTATGTGTTTTATCTAACCAACCAATTAAACAATCTTGGTGAAACTGTTGACAAGCAGTCGAAACGAGTGATTCAGTGTTGTTGAGAACGGATTCACAAATTGAACAAACTTCAGTATTCATTTTGCGATATATTTTAATTATATGGTTACATTATAAATTTCAACAAAATAAAGAAAAATAGTTCATTATATTGAAATATCATAAAGAGATATTAATCGCTCAATTCTAATAAGTCTTTAAGTTTTCCATAATGAAAAGTGATAATTCCAAATTAATAAAAAAATTCCATCCCTAAATGAGGTCATAATGTCTCATCTCATTCATTCAAATACAATGATAGCAAGTGTCATTCGAGTAAAAGGGTTATTAGCATCTCTTTGTTACAGTAAAAAGAGAAGTGTTAATTTTGTTTCTAATGATAATTATGATGATTATGATGACAATGATTTGTCTAATTATTCAATATTTAGTGTGACTGAGAGAAGTTCTGGTGAAGTGTATTCTCTTCCAGTCGTTAGTGATGAATTAAGTGCTGCTTGTGACACAGGTGCACAATGTACGATCGTGCAATATTCCATATGTTGACTACAGTGGTGATAAGTTGAAGCTGGTTGGAGAATAAGATGCATCGAATACTTTTAAAGGTAAAACTAAGTTTGTTGTTTTCGTTGTTGTAGATTCCACAAATCCGTCATTACGTGGGCGTTCGTTTTTACGCTCTTTCAATTTCAAATAATTGCAAGTAAACAATATCAATCGAATGAATAATAACGATGCAGTCGTCGATCGATTAAGAAATGAATTCCATTAGGTTTTTGAAGAAAAATTTGGTAAATTTAATATTACGGATATTTCTTTGAAAGCTGTTGAGAAAGAAACTCCCGTATTTTGTAAACCCAGAACCGTGTCATTGGCATGAAAATACAGAGTTGAGAAACAGTTGCGCAATTTAATTAGTTCTGATGTTCTAGAACCGGTTGACAACTCTTGCCAGAATACAACTACTTCAGTGAGTGCAGCGAAAAGTGTCCATCTAGGAGTAGAGCACCGGAATAAAATTGGCTTATGACAAAATATCAAAAACGAAGATGTTTTTTCAAGATGTTTGGTGTACTAGAGACCATAATGAATGCCATTTTTCTGCTTCAAGCCGATAGCAAAAGATTTTTTTCGCAATCAATGTTTTCTCGGAAACATATAATGCAGCACTCCGAGTATTTGTACAGAAACTGATAAGTAGACTCCGTATTCACAGACGAATTGGTCTTCTTTGGATTAGTATTTCATGGAGATAATGAGATTCGTGGTTGTCAACATTATTGCAACTACTTAGGAGTTTTAGAGTTAATAACCTACGACGAACCATTCTTTAAAGAGCATTTTTACAAATATGGTAATGTAGGCAAGAGAAAACAATTATATTTGTCTTCAACAATTTGCGAGGAACTTATTGAAATATTGGAAAATTAGGTTTCAAAATGCACTCTTAATGAAATTACTGAAGCCAAATATATCACAATAAGCGTCGATTCGACAGATATATCTCATACTGGTCAGTAGATTGTAGTGCTGAGATACATTATGCCAAAAGGTTACAATAGTTTTCAGAAGTCATTGCAGTCTATTGCTGACGACGAGACTCAGCCACCACAATTTATTCACAACGCCAGATGTCTATTAAAGGACTTGAAAAAATACTGTAAAAGTAGTATTATGGGCTGCCATACTATATCGAATCAATGGTCTCTCTACAAAATACCACTATTGAACTTCGAATGGCAGTCGATCTCTTAAAATCGTTTTCATATTTCTCACTTTCACAGCAAGAATTATTTGACGATTACGAGATGAAGGCAAATGAGAAAACTGATGCCCAATATAGTGATGTAAATCAGTGTGTGCGAAGAAGAAAAATGCATCACGATGACGGATCTGCGGAAGAAGTTGTGCACAGAGGAAGAAAGAAGTTAATAATTGACACTTATTTGAATCTACTATATATGTTGTATACAAAATTTTCACAAAATTTCTAACAGATTTCTTGACCAAGTCCAACGATAAAATTGGGGAGGCTTCTACAAAGTTTAAGGAGCATTATTCCAAGGACATTGTGTCTGAGTGTATAGACGAGATCGTTCAGTTCAAGTACTTCATCTTACAATGAGATGATGCTTTAAAGGAAAAAATTTTACTTGCCGAGGAATCATATAAATTGATTTCAGGTTATATGGCACAATCAACTTTACCTAATCTCATGACATCATTGCAAATATATAGAAGTATGATAATTGTTAATCCTTTTAAAATAAAACATCTCTTTGGTAATTTAAGAATACAAGAAAAGACTCCAACATATTTATTTAAAAAAAAGCAGAGCAACGTTGGGATAACAGCTTGTATATATATAAAAATAGATTACTGCTTTCTAATATATATGTTAAGGTGTAGTTATAGAAATATTTTAGTACGATAATAGAAACATGATACAAATTCTATAAAAAGAACAATTAATATTTACTTTTATGTTCAAAATTTCCATAAATACAATCAATATATTGCAGTCTTGTGGTTGTTTGCTGAAGTGTATAAAGATTATATCATTCATTTTGGGGGTGGTTTTCTACACATAATATAATGAGGGGATAATCAAATTAAAACAAATTACCACACAAACGGTTTTTATTTTCAACCTATATGAAAACGTACTTATAAAAGAGACATACTTACACTTGGTATATTATCAGTTGTACAAACGCAATCTTGTAAGAGTTTATCACGTATCTCCCATGCAAATATGCTTGGACATTCACGTTTATAGTGTGAAATTTTAGCCACTACTTCTGCTGTTGCGACTCTAGGCTTGGAACCACCAATAGCTCTTGGCCGTATACTGCCAGTTTCATAATATCTAAAAGAATTTACATAGAATTACATATTATTTCATATGAATATCACTATGATGCATTATCCTTAACAAATAGCTAACACTAAGACATACTCTTATATCATCATGATGTTGCATACATGAAACAGGAAAACGAGACTAAGGGATTCAAAGTTGACAAATGTATTAAAAGGAATGATAATTAAAACAAGCAATTTAGATGTGTTTTCTTTAACGTCACAATCAATAATTTATTTATTTATTTTCTATACTTTAATTTTTATTACTTATTTTTGCATACTTAACAGAAAATATATGTACGTAAACAATATACATACAAATATTCAACCAAATATACTTGATCTACATATGGGGCATATCGTGATTTAGTATTGCACAACACATTTGCTGTATCGATAATTGATAAATCATAAACATTTCCGTATATAAAATTCGGGCGTTGACTTTATTGTAAATTGTCGTATCAGCAAATGTTTGTACTTAAATATATTTTGGACAATGACATTTAGTCGTGAACTAAAATATACTTATTAGTGACTAAATAAATTCATCGTCCACCTAATGAATATAATCACGCTACACCTCCCTTTTTAATTTGAATGATGTTGTCATTCATAAAATTAGTTATCATATTTTTGAGTTTTCTGTATTTGATACATTCAAACATATAAGTGTGTTATAAGTGTGACAATGATAGTAATGTATTAAAGATTCTTAAACATTTTGTTACATGAATTTTAATTATGCATACAATTAATTTGTTTTGACAAACATGAGTTTGATTTTATGTTTTATTGCGGATATTATAGAGATATGTTTATATTAGAATTAAGTAATTTTAGTTAGATCTAATTTAGTATTATTGATAGTAGGTTTAAAAATTAATATTTGTATTGTTGTGCTTAGAAATAATTACAATAGGATTAATTAATTAATATTATGGTTTTTCAGTTAAAATTTAAATTTATGTAGTAAAATAATAAGATTGCTTTGTGGACATTATTATATAACAAATATTTAATGGTTATTTATTTTATATATTTCAAGATTGTTTAATTAACGTATATATAAAATTATTTTAATTACAAACAAATGATTATTTACTATATTATATTTTAATGGGATGGCTATGCCATCTCCCTTTTTAATTAGAATGATCTTATCATTCTGCTTAATAAATTACATGTATATGATCAATATTCATTATTAATTTCAAAAGTTAAGTTAATTTAATTTTATTTAAAATTTATGGTAGTCTTAGATATCTCATATTAATTTTGTAGATTTATTTTTATAGTAATTTAGTAAATAATATACAAATATATGATTCTATTAATTATTTGGAGATTGTGATTAAAAAAAAGTTATCTAAATTATGGTTAATCAAATTAATTTTGAGAAAAAAAACAAATTAGAATTTATGAGATATTGTTCCATTAAGAACTCTTGTCAAAAGTTATTTTTCATAACATATTTTTAATCTGTTTTTGTGTACTACTTGTTTTTATTTTTCTGTGATTTTATCACTATATTCCCATTATCTTCCAAACTTTCCACAAGATAAGGACCAGTATACTTACTATCTAGTTTATGTCCTACGTCATTTCTAAGTAATACCTTATGTCCTACATTTATATCTAGTTCATTTATACCTTTATCATAATGATTTTATATTCCTTATTTCTAATAATTTTATCCCTAGCTCTCTTACGTGCTAATTCTAACCTATATTTTATTTCCTTACTGTAGTCTTCTATATCGTATATGGGATCCACTCTGTCTATGTTGTTAAGTCTACTGAATCCATATGGGATTCTTCCAAATACAAATTGAAATGGGCAGTATCCGTGCGCCTCTGAAGGTGTCGTGTTAAAGCAGTACGTAACGTTCTTCAGCCATTCGTCCAATCGTTCTTTCCAACCGCTATGTAGCAACGTACGTATTCGTTGAAAGTCCTATGGCTTCTTTCTGTAAGGCCCTTGGCCTCAAATTCTTGCATTGAGACAAATTCGAAAATCTTCTCATTAGGTGCCATTCGTACCTTATTTATTTTGTAGTTGCCGGTTAGTGATTCTAAACTGGGGAATAATTGTCGGAAGTCAATTTTCCTTTTAGCAAATAAACCATTTATTAATATTTTCTCTATTTTATTTTTGCCATGTTTCAATAATCAATGGTTTTTTTTTTATTTATTTTTTTTTTTTTTTTAGCCAGTTCCGCGAAGCCGAGTGGCTTGTCTGCAGATTCTAATATTGGCAATTTTTTTTTTTTTTTTTTTTTTTTTGCAGCGACACACCAAAGCCTCTGGTGGGAATCGAACCCACGACCCCCGCATGATAGGCGAGCACGCTACCTACTCACCTACCGGGGCGCTGAAGTCATTTCGAGCTTATGACGTCAGATGGGCTTAGGACTTCGAATATATTGGGCTCCTTGTACGTTAAATGAGAATTATTTTCATTTACATTATTATTCTTATTTGAGTCTATTTTTGTTGTAGCTGATCTCGTTGTCATCTGGAGAACAGCTTTATTCATATTAATATTCTTCAGATCATCTATCGTTATTCGTGATAGTGCATAATTATCTTTGCCTCTGAGATGTACGACCTTTAAGTCGCATTCCTCTAAATCTTATCTCATTCGAGTCAACTTTGAGCTGGGGTTCTTCATGGAGAACAAGTAAGTTAGTGGCCGATGATCTGCTTTTACTAAAAATGTCTTCCATATATATATGGTCGAAAATATTGAATTGCCCTATGAATAGCAGTGAGATCTTCTTCAATTGTGAATTTATTGCTTTCACTTTTTGTGAAAGAATTAGAAGCATAGGATAGTGGTTGTTGTTTACCATTATACTCTTGTGTCAAAACTGCACCGCATGCATGTTTACTTGCATCCGTTGTGATGCAAAATTTCCTGGTGAAGTCCGGATACTGTAGTATCTGTGGATTTAGTAGAGCGTTTTTCAAATATTCAAAAGCTTGTTGGAATTCGGCTGTCCAACTGAATTCTACGCCTTTTTTCGAACAGAAATCAATGAATCTTCTAGCTTTATCCGCATTTGATTGTACTGGGTAATTCTTAATTGCCGAATAGTTTCCATCATCTGGTAGAATACCCTCACTGGTGCATTTATAACCTAGGTAGGTAACCTCGTGCATAAAAATATAATTTTGTCGGGATGTAATTTAGATTACGCTTTCGACAAAGATCAAAAACATCGGTTAAATTGCTCATTATATATTTCACTGAGCAGCCCAGCACAACTAAGTCATCCATGAAACGATGAAAACCTGACATCAAGTCAAGGCACTAAAAGTATTTTGCTCTTCCTAAGTGATCTGGAATATCCTCTATTCTAGGGAGAGGGAATGTATCTGCCAATAATCTCTTATTCAGTTGACGTTAGTCTACAACTAATCGCCATCTTTTCTCAGCTGAATTTGGGAGTCCTTTTTCAGTACTATCAGCAATGGGTTGTTGTATTCTAAGGTTGATGGTTCTTCAATATCATCGTCTATTAACTTTTTAACTTGTCTACTAACTTCTAATTTCTGTGAATGAGGGATTCTATAATTTTTAATATATATTGGTGTTCTATCGCCTAGCCTTAAGTGTTGCTTGTAGTAATTGTTTGGGGAAATTGCTTCTATTTTCAAAGCGAATACATCAGACTAATTTGTGCATAACTTTGTTAATTCATTTTCAAATTCCTTAGGAAAATTGTTCGATAATTTTTCAAAGTCCTTATCCATTCTATTGTCCTTCTTTTGATTAGGACCAGGATATATAACATCATATTCGTTCATATTTTCAGTTTTAATGTTATTAATATTTATCATTATACTTTACTATTAAGAACTCTAATATAGGCGTTATCGCCTCGAATCATTGTATTCGCAATGTAAACGCCTGGGTTTCTATCTCTTGGTTTAATACTAGTAACTCCTCACGTTGAGTATAAAATGGTATTTTCTGTATTATCTGAGCGCTTGCCGATAAAACGACGTAATTAGTAGCGTACGTGTGATGCATCGCAATTGTTGGGGTTTGAAAATTTTGAGGTCCCATGATAAGACATTCCTTATATTCCGTAAAATCAATGCTACAATTAAATTTTTACAAAAATGCATCCCTATAACTCCGCTACATGGTGTCGGGAAGTCATTGTGTACCACATGAATTTCATGAGTAACTATAAAATCCTTTCTGTAAATTTCCATATCAGTTGAACCTATTGAGATAATGATTCCTTCACCTATACCACTAAGTGTTATTTTTCGCTTGTTGACGAAAGTATTTTCTCCAAGATTTTCCGTTTTTATCAGACATATGCCTGTATCTACAAGTAAGAATAGAATTTGTCTTGTATGAAAATAACAAAATTTTACAAAAACACAAATTTATATATACATATCTTTCCTTTTCCCCAGAGGCTATTCGAGGTTTTCTGAACCCGAATTGTTCGTACTTGACATTGGTCGGACTTGAGTGTTTTCTCTTCTATAATGACTGGTAGGTTGATAATTATGTTCCTCGTTGTTAGTTTGTCGTTGATTTCCATTATTTACGTAGTTGTTCCTCCTTCTACCTCTGGAGTTGTTATTTCCTCTATAGGTACGTTGGCGACTCTGGTACCAATTATTTTTATTATTTCCGAAATTTCTATTGTTATTGCCATTATACGATTTATATTGCTGTCTATAGTACAACATAGTATCCTTGCTTCCTGTTGCATCTGTACATGTTTCAATGAACTTTTAAATTGCTTGGCTCAAGGAATTGAACTCACTCGCTTTCATGATCACTTTCACGACCCGCTTTCATGATCACTTACAATTTGTCACTATAGCGTTTACAGCTGCCTTTGTGGTATACTCCTTGGCTGCTGATGGTGGTACTACATCTGAAATGTAAGCAGTGTGGATCTTCTTTTCCAACTCTTCTACCTCATTGGTATATGCATTGGTTGTTTTATTTCTCTGCTGTACATTCATCAGCCTTGTGATTAGTCCACCAACAGGTTCACCTTTTATGGAGTTTTGTAATTTTTCCCTGATCTATATTACTGTTGTCTCGCTGCCTTGCGCTACCTTTTAATTTTGTTTTTATTAATGAAACTGCACTCATTTCATGAGCCCGTTTTGGTTGACCAATCATTATTAAACCATCCATGAAGCTTTGTGAGTTCCTTTCATCTCCATTGTAGTCCGAAATGAATTTGGATGATGTATCCATAAACTGTTGTACTGTTTGTGCCCTACTTATCTACTCTTGGACTATTACCTTGCTGATTACTTTTTCTATAAATTTCCTAACTTGTTTTGCTTTATTTCTGTGTAATCTTTATCATTTGAATCTTCTTCTTCAATTTTTTCGAGACTTAGGTTCGTACTTATTACGATTATCTTATCTATGTTCATTTTAATCTGTTCCGTAGAATCGTGCGGAATATTTTCTCTTTAACCATATTTGTCATATATCTTCACTAATCTATCTCTAATGTACCAATATATATCAACTACTATTTTCAAATGTTCCTTCGTATAATCTAGTTTATATTTCGAAACTAGTCTGGCTATGTTATGGTAATTTTCTATTAATGATTTTAAGTGTTTCTTTATGACTTTTTGAAGTCTTCATAAAAAAATTGTATGTTGCCGATAATTAGTTCCCATTTATCACTCATAATGTTCACAATATTATCATGACACCCCATTGGTAATCCGAGGGCTTAGAGTTTCATATTATATAAAGTTAATTGTCCCTTATAGATTCAGCCTCTTCGGTCCTATATTCCGGTGGTCTCAAATCTTCCACTCCATTGGTGAAAAATCCTTCGTTGGCTAATCTTAATATTTCCCTATCTAATCTATCTAATAATCTTGAATTTGTGTTATGTTCCTCTTCTGTTAATTTATAAATTCTGGGGGTTGTCTGTTCAATTTGACTATACTCTATATGTTTTCTTGTCCGTCTGGGTATTGTCGTAATTTTTCCTTATTTCCTTAATTTTATTTAACTCAATATTCCTGTTCGCTGGAGTATTTAGGAGTTCCTACCGCTAGTTGTTCAATTTTCTGTCTCAATTTCTTAGATTCGTTCCTCATACATGTTATAACGCCCCCTCTTTTATATTTCCTCTTCCTAGTTTTTACGTCCTCTCCTTTAGGGGTTTTTATACCCTATACCACTATGTGGTTTGGGTATAATGACTTTGTGCTGCTGTTTGTAACTACCAAAAATATTTGACTAAGACCCATATTTTATTATACCGATTGAATCAGAATCACTATCTGATTCGATTTAACGATGTCCGCCCTTCTGTTCGTCCGTCCGTCTGTGTGTCCATGTAAACCTTGTAATCAAACTGCAGGTCGCAAATATGAATATATTTTGATGAAATTTGGTATATAAACTTCTTATCGGCCATAGGGTGAACGCTGTTGAAACTGGTGAGAATCGGTCCATGTTCAGACCTAGCCCCCATACAAATGACCCCTATTTAATCGACATAAATTACCATAAGATCCAAATTGTATTAGGCAAATTGCGTTTATATGCGTTTATTATATCCGTTAATGAGTAGTCCAAAAATGATCCCTATGGGACAACTCTTAGTCATAGGCCCCATAGAGAGCTGCTTCCCGATCTTCACTTAAATCTATCAAAAAACAAAAATATTGCACTGATTCTTCTCAAATTTTGTTTTTATAGATAGTTTTGCAAAATACAAGAGACTTCACCAAACATGGCCAGGATCGGTCCATTTTTGGGCCTAGTCCCCATATAGATATAGCATCCGATATGAACTTTTTCTTATCTTCAGCCAAAAAAAATTAAAAAAATCCCACTCAAATTTAGTTTATGCTTATTTTCTATATCCAGTTAGTTGGGTCTAAGAGGTAGGGTCTCTAAACGCATGGTATAGGATATCGTATAGTCGGTCTGAACCGACTATAATTTTCTTACTTGTTCATTATCAGTTGGATCCCTAATATGGTGTAGTGTGTTTGATAAGTCATAGTTAACCTACCTTCTGTACGGTAACTAAATGCTAAAATTAAATTACTAATTGTAGCTAAATATATCCAACTGCACCGAACTCAAGCGTGAGAAAAGTATTTCTCATAATTGTACTATGGTATAGTTACGTGTGAATTTGCTTAATATGCAAATTCGCTCGTCTACTCAGTTACCTGTGTGGGAACCTGCATTAGCATGTTTCTACATAGAATGTAAGTGTATGTGTACGCGTGTACAATGCATGTGCGCGCGTACGTAGGTAGATCAACATTAAATTAGAATAGAAATAATAATTAATAAAGAACAGTAAGAATGAACGGTCGCATAAGCGGCAGTTCATAGTTACAAAGAAAAATAGTGCTTTTAATTAAAAGGATATTAAAAAGATAAATAAAAATGTAATATAGATATTTTATGGCAATCCTGCCAAATATAAACATATTAAAATTATAATGAAACTATAGATAACTAGTAAACGCGGGTGATAAACACAAACAAAAAGTGATTTTGCAAGTTAAAACTTTAAACAAAAACGTTGAGATATTAAGACAAAATATTGGCTCGAAAGGCTAATAAAGAATTTTATAATATATATTACATTAATAAAACGTAACTAAATTATATTTTAAATATCACGTGTATTGCATAACGAGTTAATGAGCTAGTGACTAAATCTACCAAAAATATAACGCAAAATATTCCATACTACATCAAGTAACAAAAAAAAAAAGTGAAACAAAGAACATCAAATTAAAAATATCATACGCGTGCAACTTAAGAAAGACTACGAAAATAATTTAATTTAGTGTTAAATTAATGTTGTTGTTAAATAAATATCAAAATTGATAATCAAAACAAGTATCAACCATTTCTGAACTGATATAAATCATAACATATCATGTGTGTACGTGACCGCTTTCTTTTGCGGTAAAGGCTACAAATATGAAAGAAGATATCAATGGAACATAATTGATCGGTGCGGCCAAAGCACTTCGACCACAATATCAACAACATTGACACCAGTAATCATCATTATATAAGTTAAGTAAAAATGATTATATTAAATTTTTTTTTTAATTAAAGCTTAACTTTAATATTTATAAAGTATTGTCGAATATTGAGTTTTATATAATACAAAATTTTAACAATCAAAATATTAAATTCCTAAATGTGAACGTACACAACAAAAAAAAAAATAAAAAAATAAAAGATACTATATGGCGGAAGTTTAAGCTCCACATATTTTAGAATATAATTTTTAAGATCTACTTTCTGTCTTCGATTATACAAATTCAATGCATTTTAATAGGAAAACAACTTCAATTAATATTTTTTATAAAGTTTAACAATTTTATTAACGTACTGTTAGTTATTAAGGTTCTTTTTTTGAAAAGAAAAAGTTCAAACTACTATTTCCTAAAAATGTTGTTTTTAATACATGAATATAATGAAAAAAAGAGAATGTACTATTATTGAACGTACACAACAAAAAAAAAAATAAAAAAATAAAAGATACTATATGGCGGAAGTTTAAGCTCCACATATTTTAGAATATAATTTTTAAGATCTACTTTCTGTCTTCGATTATACAAATTCAATGCATTTTAATAGGAAAACAACTTCAATTAATATTTTTTATAAAGTTTAACAATTTTATTAACGTACTGTTAGTTATTAAGGTTCTTTTTTTGAAAAGAAAAAGTTCAAACTACTATTTCCTAAAAATGTTGTTTTTAATACATGAATATAATGAAAAAAAGAGAATGTACTATTATTTTCTATAGTTGTTGTTTTTAATACATGAATATCACGTAGATTTCGCAAAAGATAGGACGTATATAAAGAAAAAGAGAAATTATATTTTAACATGGGTAAGCCGGAATCAAAATTAGAAAACCCAAACGCGAATGTGATAACCAACATAGAGGTTGTCGACCATACAGAGCAATTATATTCACTCTGGTAGCTAACTTTGTGTTTAGTATTAATAGGAGGGAGTAACTTACTCCTCAAAATATACCTACTACACAAAAGATCTATTCGGAAGAGATATATTAGTAGAGGCGACAACCTTGATAAGGTTTTAAAAAAAAGAAAAAACGGTATCGCGAGAATCATTACTAATGTTATAGGTGATTTTTTTTTGAGAAGTATTTCGAACACATGCGAATATTATGTCCCAACTTTTATTATATTTTTTTTAAGATAGTATCTTTAATTTTTTTTTGTTTCTAAAATTGGAATAAAGTGCAAATATTGCTTATAATTGAAAATTTTGGTTTATAGTATCCGAAAGATTGCTTATGAAACAAAATAAATATTGACAATATATATTGACTTTATTACGAATTTGAGTTTTTTAATATATACGGAACATGGCACTGATGGCCAAATCATCAGATTTTAAGGATTATACAAACCCAATGTAGATTAAGTAGCATTTTGGGAATATAAATTTTTTTTAACACCTCCACTCTCACAATTTATTTTTGAATTGTAATAATTCCGACTACGGGTCAATTTTGATTATTTTTATGGACTGGCCAGCGATACTCGGCCAGTGCGGAGTAATAAGAGAGTAATTTGATAAATCCTATAAATGCCTCAATACCGATAGGCCTACCAAAGATGAAATGGTTGAAAAACATCTGAAAAACCTCTACTTACGACTTGGGGAAATAAGAGTCGTATTAAACGTCAATTATCAGCGCCTAACATCCGCACACAAGGTTGCGGCAGAGGGGTTTTTCATTGACCTAAGGGAAAAACTTATTGGTGTAGCAACCCGCAGGGGAATTGAGGTAAACCTGCCCGACTCATTACATGAGAGGGTAGAATTTGGTGAGGATACAAAACAGTTGACAGTACAGTTAGAAGAAAATAGCGACATAATGCCACAGACAGCGGCAGAGTTTTTGAGAACAACATCCAGGATAGTACCTGACTTTAACGGTAGGGCGGAAAACTTAAAAAATTTCTTGGATGCCCTGTCACTAGTCGATTCGATCGCTGAGAATCAGGATACGGTAGCCGTCAGTTAGGTAAAAACTAAATTGAAAGGGACTGCACGTACCCTAATAGAGGGTAATGAAGAAAATTTAGCCGGCATAATAGCAAGGTTAAAAACAACAGTCAAGGGCGAGTGTGTTGAGGTGCTTTCGGCAAGGTTAATGAATCTCAAACATGGTGGTAAGACACCAAATAAATACACCAGGGAGATAGAAGAACTGGCAAAAAGATTACAAAGCGCCTACATAGTGGACGGTTTAAATACTACAGTAGCCTACAAATACACAGCCAACATTGCCGTAAAAGCAATGACAAAAATCTTACCAACGACAGAATGGGCCTCGTACCAGAAGCAGGTCAATATAGCACTCTCGATGATGCGGTAGCTAAGTTTATAAGCTGTTCAACCGATGCGCCTAAAAATAGTACAATAATGTACTGAACAGGGATAGGTACAATACCCAGGGTCAAGGACGCGGGCGGCCTTACACGTGGAAATAACACCGGAAATCGCGTAGTAACAATAACGGGAGATACAACAGTGGGAGTAACCAGTCCCAAAATGGTAACAATGAGGCCAATAGGCAGTATAATGCCCGTGACAGTTGCAACAGGAACAATAATAACTACAGCGGGAACTATAATAACCGCAATAATGATAATAATAGAGGACGTAATGTCCGGGCTTTGCATGGGAGTACGGAAATCGTACAATCCCCGGGTACTCAATAAATGAAATAATTAAAAATAGTAGAATCCTAAACGTTAATCTGAATTCAGCATCATATATTTCACTAAGATCAAAATTCAATGAAGGTGTGTCGACATTGTTGGTAGACACCGGTGCGGACATATCAATAATCAAAAGCGGACAGGTTAAATTTGAGAGAATAGATACATCCAACACAACTAGCGTACATGGCATAGGAAAGGGTATAACCTATACTAATGGAAAGATCGCAACTGATCTGATATTTGAAAATCTGTTAGTAAAACATAAACTCCATGTGGTGGATGATGACTTTCCAGTTCCATCTGATGGATTACTGGGACTTGACTTAATTAGAAAGTACAATTGTAAACTAGAATATGGAACGGATCAAGACTGGATAGTATTAAGACCAGATGATTTTCCAAAAAGTACATGGATGAAAATGCAGAAAAACCCAATAATAAACACAATATCATTACCTGCGAGATCAGAAGTAATTAGAAAGATAAATATAAAAGATTCAAAGGGGGACGTATTTATTCCTAACCAAACCCTTAAGGAGGGGATATTTATAGCAAATACAATTTCAAACGCCTCACAAACTTTTGTATGTATAATAAATACAACAGGCGAAGAGGTTGTTATACCTAATGCTTAAATAGAGACTGAAAGCTTGGATGATTATGAAACAGTATCAATGATCGAGTGTCAGAATACTGACGATCAATTTCAGATATTGTCCGAAAAAATTCATCGGGAATGAACCAGAGGAAATATGCATGAAATATATTGATGTTTTTGCACTAGAAACAGAAAAAATATCTGCGAATAATTTTTACAGGCCAAAATTGCGTTTAAAAGATATAGAACCAACATATATTAAAAACTACAGGATACCTCATGCGCATAAGGAGGAAATAACAGGACAAGTGGATAAATTAATAGAATATAGTATAATTGAACCATCAGCTTCTGAATACAATAGCCCAATATTATAAGTACCGAAAAATCTTTAGTTGGAAATATTAATAAATGATGGAGATTAGTAGTAGATTACAGGGCGGTTAATAAAAAATTAATAACAGATAAATTCCCATTACCAAGAATGGATGACATTCTTGATCAACTTGGCAAAGCGAAATATTTTTCTTGTCTAGACTTAACGTCTGGATTTCATCAAATTGAATTAGATCAGGACTCAAGGGATATCACATAATTTTCAACAGATAAGGGATCATTCCGTTTTAAGCACCTCCCATACGGACTAAAAATAGCCCCCAATTCATTTCAGAGAATGATGACAATTGCATTCGCTGGTTTATCACCAGCTCAAGCTTTCTTATATATGGATGATCTAGTTGTAATTGGTCGTTCAGAAGGACACATTATAAGGAATTTGGTAGATGTTTTTGAAACCTGCCGGAAATATAACATTAAACTACATCCAGGAAAATGTTAATTTTTCAGTCACGAAGTGACTTATTTGGGACACAAATTCAAGGCTATCCCACACCTAAAAATGCCGAAGAAACAAACCGATTTGTAGCATTTTGAAATTACTATAGACGTTTCGTTCCTAATTTTGCGGAACACGCTCGTCTCTTAACGAGATTATGTAGGAAAAATACAAAATTCGAATGGAGGAGAGAATGTGAAAAAGCGTTCGAAGATTTGAAAAACTCACTACTGAATCCGAGAATATTACAATATCCCGATTTTGATGAACAACTCTGTATCACAGCCGATGCAAGTAAATATGCATGCGGTGCAGTGCTAAGCCAAGGGCGCGATGGAATACAACTTCCAATAGGATATGCCTCACGATCACTCACGAAAGGTGAAGCGAATAAATCTACTATTGAACAGGAATAAGCAGCTATACACTGGGCGATTATATATTTCAGACCATACATATATGGCACGAGATTTTTAGTGAGAAGCGATCACAGACCGCTGCCGTACTTGTTCTCGATGAAAAACACTTCCTCAAAATTGACGCGAATGAGATTGGATTTAAAAGAGTATGATTTTACAATAGAGTACCTGAGGGGAAATGATAACCATGCAGCAGACGCCTTATCTAGAATAACAAAAGAAGACATAAAAACTAGCAGGAACATTTTTATGGTAACCAATAGATCAAAATCTAGAAAAACCCAACCAAGAATAGATGACAAAATAAAGAGCTTAATGACAACCCCAAGGGTTTATGAAGTCGCTTGTGCGACTGTTCATTTACACGTTTATTTATTTTATCCCCTGTGTTTTTTCAACAACCTTTATTCTAGCTTAATATCTAAAATGCATTTATGTATGAGGATAGCTTACGTTGCTAATTCCCATGCAGGTAAACTAAACTATATACATATGTGGAAATGCAAGCATGCCATCGAGAGAATTGAGTTAGTAATAGTGTTTATGAGCATGTGTTATTTGTACTACACTGATCGAAATCCATGGACGTAACACAATGCCGATATTAAATGGGTTTGTGTAAATTTTGTATGAATGTTTATATGAATGCATAAAAGGGAAAATAGTTGAGTTCATGAAGACTATGGTAAAATTTTAAATATATTTTGTTGTTTTAAAATTTTAAAACTTACATTCTGAAAATGTAAAACAAAATGTGAAGAACATTTAATCCCTTTTATCCATAAGCTTGAAGTTTATTAAATCAAATAAATAATATTAATAATTAATTTCTATAAAAAAAAAACACAAAAAAAAACAAAACTTAAAAAGATAAGAAATTTCAAAGGTTATTAAGTGGTATGTTACCAAAAACTAAAAAACTTACCAGCCTGCAGTAACTGGATATTTTTTAAAATTAAAAAAAAAATGCATAAGAGACAGCTATAATGTTGTCAAATGGAGGCGACGTGTGTAATTTATAGAAAATGTTTAATTTATAGTTTGTCAGGTCTCCCAAATTTTCGCAACATTTTTGGTTTCTTTTAAACAAATTTTATCTGTGTACCTATTAAAAAAATATAAGTTAAAGTATGTCTCACATACTGTGAAAGACATACCAACAATTATGGTAAACAAGTCCGTCCGCCAATTAAATCGTCATTAACCATTTACTTTTTATTTTTATGTGCAAAGAAAACAAATATGTTACCACCCAGCTTGACGAATATTTTATTTCGTCATTTAATTTATGAATGTTTTGCCCGCATCAAATTACTCTCAACGGGCAAGAGTATTTCCCAATATCATATTGCGGTGTTTAGCATATGTCATTCTGGTGCAATATCAAATTGCACCATTTACAGTTCTTTTTTTTTGTTTCTTTCACAATCCCATTTGCGTCCAATCACACTTTAATTGTTTTGAGTGTCAAATTCGACATACAAACTTATTGTGAAAACGCACTAACAAATCGTTTACCCATTTTGTAAAACATAAACAATTTTCAGGTTGCTGCACTTGAAATTGTCTGTGGTTTCACAATCACTATTGTGAAATAAAGGCAACGCACTTGAGAACGATTTATGTCAATCATCTGTTTTGCTGATTGGCATTTCTCTATGGTTTTTGTTCTTCAGCATTTTTCGGTGGTGTCTCTCTGTTGCTGAGAAACAGAATTGCTGTTACTATATTAAGTTAGTATTAAGATTTTTGTAAGTTAGTTAATCGCGGCGAATCGCGTAACTCAGGCCTACATAGTAGGATAACAAAAAAGAATAATATTCAAATAAAATAACTTAGTAAAACAAAAGCATCGTTAAACTGCTCAAATAACTAACTTAGTACTAAATATAAATAAATTGTTCTAATAAAATAAACTCATTTAATATTATAAGGAAAGTAATTAAATTGTTCTAATAAGATACAACTCATTTAATAATTGAATTGTTCTAATAAAATAAAACTCATTTAACATTATAAAACAAAACGAAGAATATAGTGATCTTAGTTCCGAGAGAAATTATAAGTGTAAAATTCTATCTATTAATAAAGATCAGAACATAATACTATGTTCACACGGACAGCAATATTCGCGGTTCGTTCTCTTATTCTCGGTTGACGAGCGAATCATGATTGAATCTACATGATTCGCCATACAAAATTTTGAGAGCGAATCTACTTGGTTCATTTTGAACCTAGTTGTGAACCTAGAAACATTCAGTGTCATCTCCAAGTTTGATAACAAATTATCGCTAGTTTATCTAAACTAGCTGTCAAATACAAAATATAAACAAAGAAAAAACAAGAAATTAATGTGTAAAAAACAATATAAACAAAGAAAGAACAATAAATTAACGTGTACAAAACAATGCAAACAAAAAAAAACAAGAAATTAACGTGTACAAAAAAATAAATAGAAACATAAATAAATAGAAACAAATAAAAGCCATATATTTACATACTTATATTACATAAAGCATATAAATAATTAAAAAAATGGAAAAAAAAGAAATAGTGAAACATATTTTGAAGTGCAGAAGAATGTCTTCAAAGCTTGTGTGCTTTGAAGAATCAAAAATTTCTTTCCACGTGCTGGTGGATCAGCAGGAGATGGCCACACAGCTTTTAAAGGAGCTGCAACTTCTGAATGTGGTTAAACTGTCGCTAGATTCTGAAAGAATGAACTGGAAAATAGTAAGTGGAGAATAATATCCATTGTATATTAAATCATTTTTACTTTTTAGGATAGATCTTCAAGTTTCTGGGAGACAGATTGCCAAAATGCTGACAATTCTTTCTTCAAAAATAACTTCAGGATGGACAAAATTACTTTTAAAAAATTATGTGCGTTGCTACCTGGCCTAAAGAAGAACAATACCAATATGCGAGAGGCAATAGTACTGGAGAAGAGAATAGCAATAAGCTTGTATGCGTTAGGTTCTTCTGCGGAGTATCGCACAATTGGTAATATGTTCGGCGTGGGAAAATCTACAGTATGCGGAATTGTTTTAGATTTTTGTAACGAAGTATGGAGAGTTTTGGGTCCAACACAGTTAAATAATTTTCCATTAACAAGGGAAAAAATTGAGGAGTTGGTGAAGGAATTCGATGTACTTGGATATCCTCAATGCATGGGAGCTCTTGGTAAGTTAGTTGTATTGATATTAACATTGTTCAGTTTTCACTTATATTAGTCATTTTTAGATGGCTGCCATATTGAGATTCACCCATCCCATGAAGACGCCACAGACTACTATAATTATAAGGGATGGTATTCCATTGTGCTTCTAGCATTGGTAGACGCAAGGTAAGAACAAACATACATATGTGATTAGTAAGCGTCGATTAATTTGTTTTTTGTAGATGCCGTTTCATTTATGTAAGCTCTGGTAGTCCTGGCCGTTGCAATGATTCTCAAATATACCAAGAATCTTCTTTGAAGAATCAGCTAAGTCATTGTAATATTATGGCTGATTTAAAAAAAAACTATTTTAGATGTGGATGTACCAGTACACATAATTGGCGATTCAGCATTTAGGCTAAGCGAACAGTTAATGAAACCTTACCCATTCACTGTTTCGCAAAGCTACAAAGAAAAGTGTTTCAACTATTCATTATCCAAATCGCGCAGAGTTGTGGAAAATGCGTTTGGGCAGCTAAAAGCTCGTTTTAGGCGCATTGGAAAAGGAGTTGATAATTCCCTAAAAAATGCTAACTCCGTAGTGTTAGCCTCATGTGTTCTTCACAACTTCCTCAGTGATAATAATGATAAAATAAATGAAAATTGGATGCAGGCTTTAGATGCTGCCGAAGAAAACCGTTCGAATCCTGAGTTCATTGCAACACTAATGGACAACAGAAATAATCCAGAAAGAATGAGAAATGCAATTTCTGAATATTTATGTAAGTTTTATTATTCAACAACTCAAAAATTCAAATACTACATACATACAAGTTTTTTAATACATTTCTGTACTTTTATATAAAAAAAAAAACTAAAAGAAATAACAGTTTCTTAGAAATAAATTTAAATAAATAAATATCACGAATTCATGAGATCTAATAAAACTAAAATTAACTGAAATGAAAAAGGAAAATTTTAAAATTTAATTTTTTTTCAAAAATTCAAGAAGTGCGTCTTGCACTTTGGCTTCCTTCTCAGCAAATTTTTTCAAAATTTCTTTTTTCTCTTCCTCAATCGCCACAACCTTTTCTGACATGTTTCTGATGTTTTCGACTGTCTTCTCAACAGATTTAACCAGTTTATCAATGTTGTCACTTCTCTTTTTCTTTTCAGATGTTCGCACCTTTGGCGAATTTGGTGACGGCGATGGAGAAAGAGGTGATGCTGTTGAAACTGGTGGTGATGAGGACGCCGGAGAAATGTCGGTTGCTGATGCTGACGATGATGGCAATGATATTTCTGGAATATCTGAATACATGTCTTAAATTAAAAATAAAAAATAAATGTATTTTGAATATTTTAAATTTGTTTAAAATAAATATTTGTAGTATTTATAAAACCAACTTTTCTCTCAATTAATTTTAAGGAAAATTATTACTACTTACTTTTTATGCTATCAGCAACCAGACCTTCGCTGTGGTAGCTTTTATATGGAGCCAATAAATTTTGCATGTCTTTGTAAAGATCCCACTCCGAGGGTGAGCCACCGGTTGACCCAATTTTGATTTTTTCCTTTCTATAAATAGGAAATGGTATACACAAAGGTTAATTAATAACACAAATCTTTTAAAAGCATACAGAGTTGGGTCATATGTGTACGGAATGGTTAATTATCATTGCATCATGCACACAACACATTATACTTTTAACTTACCTATATCGGTTGGTCATATTATGCATTTTGGTTTTCAACTCCTCTGTTGTATATGTATACCCACTTGCTTCCAGTTCCGAAGCCATTTCCATAATTATATGGCTATTTTTCCTGCAACCACGCAATTGGTTCATTTTCTCTCCCCATATCTCGATCAAAGCACGCTCTCCGCTTTGGTCCCATTTGCTGGCATATTTTCTGTTTACTTTAAATAGAAAAAATTTTCTAAAAAAAACATTATTGTAATATTTATAATTTATACTTACTTTTTTGGTCCATTTTTACAGCAAACGAAAATGTTAATGTAAAAAAACAAAACAGAAAACAAAAAGCCGCGCCATATGTTTCAAAAAAAAATATATATAAACGTCAAACTGAAACAAGAAAACTCGTCTGAACACCTAGGTTCACAATCATGATTCAGAGAGCGAATCAAGTGGTTCATTTTGCCGTCTGAACATGCTATAAACGTAACCGACGTTGTTTTTAAAGAAAAATATACTTGAAGGTAATTGATGTAACGGGATCAGTAACACATAAGTGACTTAAAATAATTTACATGAAATAAGTAAGTAAATTAAAATGTAACAATTGAACTAAAATAATTGTTAACCGGAAAACAAAAAATAATTTATATATATGAATTTCAAAAGGCAATGCAACATAGACCTGCTTTGTTCAAAAGCTTTCATAAGACTGAATGAAATTGTTATTTACTTTTACTCTTTGGTGAGTATTTTTGTTTCGTTCGGCTGTATACATATAAGAATCCGAGCACCAGCGTGTTGGGCACGGCCTTCACTGGTTTGGTGTGTGCGGATATTGTTACACATAAATGGTTCAAGGTTACCATTTAAGTTATAATACAGAAGGTATGATAACTTCGACTTATCAAACACACTACACCTCCCTTTTACAGAATAAAAGAAGGATCAGTAATTATTTGATCATTCTTTTATATTATTATATATATAATTATTTTAATTTTCTTATCCTTATTTGATGTAAATTTAAATTTAGCTTTTAGTTTTGAATTTGAATTTTAAATTTACTTTCAATTTTTATTTGTATTTAATTGAATTTATTTATTTAAATTTATTTATGTTGTATGTTAATTTTATTTCTATTTTCATATAATAATTATTCTATAAATTATAATTTAACATGAATAGTAGTACAAGTTTTAAGTTTCAAGTTTTAATTATTTTTAATTACTAATTTACTTTTCAGTATATTTCCGCGCGGAAATTGTTTCTAATTTTAATCTTAATATTTAATTTGTAAATTTAATTTTTGGATTTACGTATATTGATTATATACAATATTTACAAAAATAAAAATTTTTAATTTTTGCAATATTTTCTTATTGCCTATGGATAATGCACAATTGCCTAGGTTATCAATTTCCTTAACCGCGTATGGGCCCTTAAATAAGTTATCTAAATTATGTCCTGCGTTGTTCTCTAATAGTACTAAATCTCCTAATTTAACCTCTACTGGTCGTGTAACCCTGTCGTATAGTGACTTACTATTAACCTTTTCATTATCTATCAAGCTTATGGCGCGCTGTTGCGTCTGCTGAAGCCTATATTTGACTTCCTTCTCGTATGCTTCTACAATATACAGTGGGTCTACTTCATTTGAATTAAGAAATTTTATGTCAGGAGTGTTTTTCCCACAAACTAACTCATATGGACAGTAACCATGAACTGTAGATGATGTCGTATTGAAGCAATACGTGAAGTTTTTCAACCATTCGTCCCAATCTGTTCTTTTAAATGATAGGTATGATCGAACACACTCATTGAATGTTCTGTGAGACCTTTTTATCGTACCTAGGGTTTGATAATGGTAAGCAGTTGAAGTGATGAACTCAATGTCCAACAGCTGACAAAGTTCCTGCAGTGTCTGATTTTTGTACTCGGTTCGCACATCAGTCAGAATCCTACGCATAGGACCATAAATCAATATAAAATTCTCGAAAATTGCTTTTGCCACGGTCTTGGCCTGTTTGTCAGGTATAGGTACACTGACTAAGTATTTAGTTAGATCACATATAATGGTTACTGCGTACTCGCTGCCATTATTGGATCTAATGAATGGGCCAATAGTATCAATAATAATAGTGTCAAATGCGCGCGCTGGTGTTCCCGTTCTCTTCATTGGTTCCTTTGTCTTCGCCCATGTTTTATTGGTCTGGCATTGATTACATCTTTTTATGTAATTACGGATGTCCCTAGACATTCCGTTTCAGAAATATTTTTCACTCAATTTTGCCGTCATCCTTGCTACTCCCGGATGACCGCCGTATAATGGATTGTTATAGTATCTTTCCAAAATTTCATCTTTCTCTTTTTCGTCTTTTATTCTTATTCTTCTTGGCGTTAACGCTATTGTCAAATTCTTTAACTTTTTGTACGCTATATTTTTAAGCTCATCTATTGGGATCCCCTTAAGAATTTCATCATTTAGTGTAAGTTGCAACTTTTTAATGTCCATACTGTCGGTTATATTCTCCAACCTAGAGAAGAATTGACCTAAATCAATTTTCCCATTAACAATAATGAGATTTATACTAATTTTTTCTAAAGTTATTTTTCATTTTCTAAGGTAACACCTCGGTATTCTACCCTGTAGGCCAAACGTTAGGCGAACAATCTTTTTGACCTCTTTTATGGTCAATGTTTAATAAATATTTGGAATTTCTGTTATACCATTATTTTCCCTATTGGTATTGTGTTCTATTACTGCTTTTCTCGACTTTGATCTTGTAGTTACCATATAGACATGTTTGATATTCTTTAGATCATCAAAGTCTATTCGAGATAAGGCGACGGCAACGTGGTTGTCTTTTCCCTCAAGTACTCTACGGTGAAATCATATTCCTCTAATTCTAACCTCATTCGCGTCAATTTCGAAGACGGGTTCTTCATTGAAAACAAGTATGTCAGTGGTCGATGATCGCTTCTAACCATGAATTTTGTGCCATATATATATGGTCTGAAGTAAGTTATTGCCCAGTGTATAGCCGCTAGTTCCTGTTCTTGTTCGATTCACCTTTAGTGAATGATCTTGAAGCATATGCTATGGGTGGTTGTAATCCATCGTACTCTTGACTTAGTACGGCTCCGCATGCATGTTTACTTGCATAGGTTGTAATACGAAATTGTGCATTGAAAATTGGATATATATTCGAATTCTCTTTCACAGTCCCTGCTCCATTCGAATTTTACGTTCTTTCTACATAACCTCATTAAGAGGCGAGCATGTTCCGCAAAATTTGGAACAAAACGTCTATAATAATTGCAGAATGCGACAAATCGTTTAGTTTCGTCGGCAGTTTTAGGTGTTGGACAGCCTTGAATTATTTTGAATTTGCTATCATCTGTAAGTATGCCTTTATCTGTGCATTTATGTCCTAAATAGGTCACTTCGTGACCAAAAACCGAGCACTTTTCTAGATGCAGTTTGAGATTATATTTGCGGCATGTTTCGAAAACATCTGTTAAATTTTCAACATATGTTTTTCAGAACGACCTAAAACAACCAAATCATCCATATATAGAAAAGCTTGTGCTGGTGATAGCCCAGCGAATGCTATGGTCATCATTCTTTGAAACGAATTTGGGGCTATTTTAAGCCCGTAAGGTCAACGTTTAAATCGAAATGAACCCTTATCCATCGAGAATGATGTGATATCCCATGATTCTTCATCTAATTCAATTTGAAGAAATCCAGATGTTAAATCAAGGCATGAGAAATATTTAGTCTTACCAAGGTCGATAATATCATCTATTCCCGTAATGGAATTTTATCTGCAATTAGCTTTTTATTTACTGCCCTATAGTCTACTACTAATCTCCATCTTTTCCTATCAGTTCCGGCTATGGATTTCTTTGGTACTAATAAAAGTGGGCTGTTAAGTTCTGAAGCCGATGGCTCTATTATGCCATCTTTTACTAACTCGTCTACTTGCTTCGCACTTTCCTCTTTATGTGTATGAGGTATTCTGTAATTTTTTGTATAACTTGGGTCGTTATCCTTTAATCTTAATTTTTGCTTATAAAAATTATTTACTGAAATTCTTTCAGTTCCTAGTGCAAAAACATGTATATATTTTCTACATAATTCTTTCAATTCAGTTTCCATGAACTTTGGAAAATTTTTCAATAATTTTTCCAATTTTTGCTCGCTTGGTTGATTATCGGTTGCCTTCACCATTTCATAATCGTTAAAATTCTCTGTCCGTACCTCGAAATTGAGATAATTACGTTTTTGCCCGTTGTGTTAATTATCCTTACAAACGTCTGCTTGCCACTCGAAATAGTATTGGCTATGAATATACCCTCTTGAAGGGTCTGGTTTGGGATAAATACATCTCCCTTTTGGCATTTTATATTTATTCTCCTAACTACCTCCGATCTCGCAGGTTGTGATCTTACATTAATGTTTGGAGAATCACGCATTGGTATACATATGTTGTCGGGAAAATCGTCTTGTCTTAATACTATCATATTCTGATCTATTCCATATTCTAGTACACAATTGTACTTTTTAATGAAATGTAGTCCAAGTATTCCATCTGATGGAATGTGAAAATCATCATCTACTACATGGAAATCATGTTTTATTAGTAGATTATTGAATATCAGGTCAGTATCAATTTTCCCTTTTGTATAAGTTGTGCCGCTTCCAATGCCGTGTAGGCTTGTGGTGTTATTTGTATTTATCTTTATCTGTATCAACCAAATATGTACAAATATTATTACCGAATTTCGACCCTAATGAAATATATGACGCTAAGTTTAAATTTATGGTCAATATTTTACCGTTTGCTATTGTTTCACCTAATGAGTACTTGGGGATTGCACGTTTTCCTCCTCCACGTGCACTGCCCTAACATTATTTCCCCTGTAGCGGCCACTGTCGCTGTTGTTGTAAGTCCTGTTGTTATTATTACCACGGCGTTCGTATCGCCCACCGTAATTACCGTTCCGGACATAGTGATCATTACTATTGCCCTGATTATTTCGGCCACGGTAACCTGTGTTATTTCCGCGTCCCCGGAAATTTCCATTGGGCGGACCACGTCCTTGGTACTGTTGGGCATTTCTACCCTTATTATAATACATCACAGTATTATTTTTGGCCGATTCTGTTGAGCTATTTATGAATTTGGTGACAGCATCGTTGAGGGTGCTAAATTGGCCGGCCTCCATTACTAGGCTCACTCTCTCATTGGTACAGCTCTTCGTCATTGCTTTAACGGCAATGTTGGTGGTGTATTTCTCTGCTACGGTTGTTGCCAAGCCGTCAGCTATGTACGCATTTCCCTGGTATAATCGTTAGGCGATTTTCCACCCTGTCGGAGGTTCAATAATTTCGCTGATAGGACCTCAACAGATTCACCCCTCAATGTCGCCCTCAGCCTGGTAATAATGCTGGCCAAATTGGCCTCGATACCCTCTATGAGAGTACGTGTTGAAGTTCCCTTCAATTTAGTCTTTACTAAATTGACGGCCACCGCATCCTGGTCTTCCGCAATTGAATCCACCAGTGTTAATGCATCCAGAAAACTTTGTAGGTTCTCTGCCCTACCATCAAAATCAGGTATGATTCTGGATGCTGTCCTTAAAAATTCCCTTGCCGTTTGTGGCATGTTTGCGCTTATTATTTCTGTCTGTATTGCTAATTGATTTTTGTCATCCGCAAATTCTACCCTTTAATGTAATGAGTCGGGTAATTTCACTTCAAGACCCCTAAGAGCTGCTACACTGACGAGTTTACTTCTTAGGTCAATGAAAAAACCCTCTGCTGCAACCTTATGTGTGGGTGTTAATCTTTGATAGTTAACGTTTAGTAAAACTCTAATTTCCTCAAGTCGCAAATGGAGGTTTTTCATATGCTTTTCTACTATGTCTTCCCGGGTGTGTCTATCAGTGTTAAGGCATTTATGGGATATATCAAATTCCTCTCTGATAAGTCTGCACTGGCCTAGTATCGCAGACCAGTCCATACATACAGTTTAAAATTGACTTTTGTCTACTAGGACAGAAAATCGTACCAGAAAATCGCACAAAAAAAATTATTTCAAAATGTAAGTTATTTAGGATTTGTCCCCAAAATTCCTGCTATATTAGCAATTAATTCAAATATTCAAAAAAATAATGTAATTCAATAATAGGAATCCTCCGGCACTTTATGTCAAAGTTTATTCTCTATAGTTAGTATTTTTCCTAATGATGACAAAGTAAAAAAAATTATAATAAAATACAACAGGAGGTTATCGCAATCACCCATCTGTTTTTTTTTCTTTTTTTTTTCAAATCTATTCGAAGGAGTATTTAATTTTTAAATCTTATGGGCCCATTTTTAAACCTTGTCAAGGTTGTCGCCTCTACTTAGATATCTCTTGCGGAGAGATCTTTTGTCAGTATGTATTATTTTAGCGTTAAGTTTACTCCGCTTATCAATACCAAGCACAATGTGAGGTACCACAAGGATTGTATCTGGTTTGTGTGGTCGACAACCTCAACGTTGGTAACTACATTCGCGTTTGGGTTTTCCAATTTGGATTCTGTCTTTCCCATGTCTATCCGTAATATATCGCGGCAATTCGGGTTAAATTTCTATTATGAAAAAAAAAAATTATGTTGGTTTTACCTATACTAAGAATTCCGTTCACGAATTCCTTAAGAAATCCTAAAATAAATATTTTCCTATCCTTTTCCTGTTTTTGTCAAGGTACTGTCCAGAAAACAAAGTTCCTATCTGAATGTATTCTCGACTTATGGACAAAATTTTTTTTTCAAAGTTATTATAAATTATCAAACAAGTTGTATTAAATCTTAATTTCATATAATTTTCAAAGTTATTTTTATATATGTATACTAGCTGGACCCGGCAAACGTTGTTTTGCCCTCAATGAATTTTTTATTTTAGTTAGAATCTGTATATACATACCTATATAAAAAAACGTTTTTGCATTTGTTAATATTAATTGAAAACTGTTAAAGAAAATCCATGTTTTATTTATGAAAATGAAAATAAATATTTATTGCAACATACATATAATAATGACCAATATATGTCTATTATTGTAATTCTAAAAAGAATGAACAATATTTTTAGCTTCATTATTCTGGCAGTAAATGAAAACATTTGCTGGCTTTCCGACACAGGGACATGCCACATATAGTTGCTCATGGGAAAACAACTGTTTTCGAGGTCCAAACCACATATTTGCAATGATTGTTCTTGAGATTTATTAATGGTCATGGCAAAGCCCAATCTGATCGGAAATTGTAATCTTTTGAATATTATCGGTGTGTCGGTAGGAATCATAGGAGTTCTTGGCAGCAAAACACGTTTTCCTTAAAACTTTCCTTTGAGAATTGTGGCCTCAATAACATTGGGCATTATTCTCTCAACAATTAACTTGGTTCCATTACATATTCTCGGAGCGTTGAGGTTACGTAGCAAAATTATTGGAGAACCAACTTTTAATTTTAATAAATGTGGCGGTAGACCGGGCACATCAAGTGAATTCAAAAAATTCTGTTGGAGAATTGACTGCTTCATTTTCTTTAACAACACTATCCATAGATTTGAAAGAAGACGTTTCGGAATCAATCCAGTCCTGAATAACAACATGTTATCGACATCGACATTGTTGCGGCTAAAATAGCTCTTTCACCTAACCACACACAGAAAACTGATTCGTTGTGGCTACCAAGTTTATTGCCAACCAAATTGCGATGAAGCAAATATCCGAATTTTGAGTCCATGACAATTACAATTCTATCGTCTTAACAGTAAATATTTTATCACAATAGAAAATGAAATATGGCTATAAAATTTATATTAATACAATCGAAAATACAGTTGTTAAACTTTAGAACAATTCCGTTTGTAATTTTTTTTTCTGTGTGCAATCATATTTACGATATTGATTTTGAATGCCGAGGAATACATTTTCAATTAATTCATCGCGTGACGATATAAATTGACAAAAATCTTGTGGATAGTTTAATAGTTTGACTGGTTGGGTTAATATTGATTTTACCTTTACCAAGATCGAGTAGTTGTTTTCAAAATTGGTCAGCCATTTGATCATTTTGTAATCGTACTCGCATGTTTGTTGTTAATTTTATAGTTTGAACGCTACTCCATAATGTTGATGATTTTCAGCAGGCATTTATTTCGTCAGCATAGGTTGATTTTGGTATGACTGGCAATGTTTGACGAAGATCTCCAGATAATAAAATAAGAGCTCCACCAAAAAGTCTTTCATTGCCTTTCAAATCTTCTAAAGTTCGATGTAATGCTTCTAAGGAATGTTTGTGAACCATGGTACATTCATCCCAAATAATAATACTGCATTTTTGCAGAACTTTTGCCACACCGGAATGTTTTTTGATATTACAGACGATGATTTGAGAGCTGAATGAGCTGTACGACCACCATGCAATAATGTTGCGGCTATTCCGGACGAAGCAATAGCCAATGCAATTTTTCCTTACATTTTGGTTAGAATGTTTATATATAAAAACTTTTGTGAATTTTGTAACTTATAAAATTTAAATAAATTTGACAACTCATTATTTTTTGAACGCCAGCGCCATCTACCGGGTCCAACAAAAAATTTTTGGCATCATCTAACATCCTGAATAATAACATTAATATTATCGACATCGAAATTTTTTGCGGTTTAAATAGTTCTTTCACTTAACCAAGTAGTTGTTTTGAAAACTGGTCAGCCGTTGGATCATGGATAATAAAATGAGAGCTCCACCAAAAAGTCTTTCATTGCCTTTCAAATCTTTTAAAGTTCTATGTAGTGCTTCTAAGGAATGTTTGTAAGCCATGTTATATTCATCCCAAATAATAATATTGCATTTTTGCAGAACTTTTGCCATACCGGAATGTTTTTTTAACGGTGATTTGAGTGCTGAATGAGCTGTACGACCACCATGCAATAATGTTGCGGCTATTCCGGACAAAGCAATAGCCAATGCAATTTTTCATTCCTTTTTAGTTAGAATATCTTATATATAAAAACGTTTGTGAATTTTGGAACTTATAAAATTTAAATAAATTTGACAACTCATTATTTTTCGAACGCCAGCGCCATCTACCGGGTCTAACAAAAAAATTTTTGGCATCATCTAACATACATATATGTACATTCTTAGTTTCAGTAAAATCGCACCGTAAATAAGAATATTCGAAATGACTTTACCCCAGCGCCATCTATCGGGTCCATTTATACATACAAAAATTTCCTATGATAAAACATACATACATTCTGAATTGCAGTCAAATCGCACTAAATAAAAAAAATAAAAAAAACAAAAAATGAGGAGTTTAACTTCTTATATATAAAATTCTCGTGTCGCGGTCTCTGTAATTGAACTCCTCCGAAACGGCTTGACCAATACCACATAGTGGTATTGGGTATAAATAAATATTTATAAGTAGCATATCGAATTTAAAAAACAAATAAAAAGTATATAGTAAAAAATTTTCAATATATATTTGTTAACAACAAGTTAGTATATGTGTATTGTAAAAAAATAAAAATTTTCTAAGTGTATTGTTGTAAAATTTTCTTTTTGAAAAATGAGTATAAAAGAAGTAAGAAAAAATGTTCGCCTAAAGTTTGACTTACAAGGCAAAACACCGAGGTGTTACCTTAAACACGGGAAAATAACTTTAGAAGAGATTAAAATAGATGACCTTATTGTAAGTGCGAAAATTAATGTAAATCAATTCTTCCCTAGGTTGGAAAATATGACCGACAACAAAGGCATCAAATAGTTGCAACTATCACTAAATGACAAATTATTTGAGAAGATTCGAATCAATGTGTTTAAAGAAATAGCGAACAAAGAATTACGAAAATTAATAATAGCGCCAGCGCCACGGAGACTAAATGTTACTGCTGACGAGCATAGAAACACGCTCCTAGAAAAATATCACAATGATCCTTTATACGGAGGTCATCCAGGGATAACAAGGATGACAGCAAAAATAAATGAAAAATATTTCGGAACGGAATGTCGAAAGGCATACGTAACTATATAAAAGGATGTAAGCAGTGTCAGACAAATAAATCCCTGCCGGAAACAAAGGAACCAATGGTGATAACGGAAACACCAGTGAACGCATTCGATGTAGTCGTTATTGACACAATTGGTCCTTTCATTAAATCTAATAACGGCAATGAATATGCCATAACCATAATATGTGATCTAGCGAAGTATTTATTCACTATACCAATTCCGGACAAACAGGCTAAAGCCGTAGCCAAGGGTATTTTCGAAAATTTAATTTTAATAAACGGTCCAATGAATAGAATTCTGACTGATATGAGAACAGAGTATAAGAACCAGACCATACAAGAGCTTTGTGGATTGCTGAATATTGAGTACACAACCTCGACAGCATACCATCATCAAACATTAGGTACTATAGAAAGATCACTTAGAATATTTAACGAATACGTTCATTCATATCTTTCAGCGGACAGAACAGATTGGGACGAATGGTTGACAGACTTCACGTATTGCTTCAATAAAACACCTTCTACTGTCCATGGGTACTGTCCGTATGAACTGATATTTGGTAAGAAACCACCTAACATACCACTTCTTGATAAAAATATCGTTGGCCCAATATATAACATAGAGTCATACGAAAAAAAGGTAAAGTATAGGCTTCAGACGGCGCAGCAGCGCGCCGCGAGTATGATAGAAAGGCAAAAACAAAGTGGTAAGACTCTGTACGATAAAAGAATTAATCCCATTGAAATAAAAATAGGAGATTTGGTTTTGATAGAGAACAATGCGGGCCATAAACTGGAAAGCTTGTTTAAGGACCTTATTCGGTAGAGAAAATAGACGAATTAGGTAATTGTACCCTATCAATGAGTGACGGTAAAAAAACCAATGTACATAAAAATAGACTAAAACAATGTAGCTTAAAAGATTTAGATTCTAATTAGGATAGCTGAAAATGCATGGCCAGGTCAAAATAACTTTAAGATTAAAATTTAAAAACAATAACACTATAGATTAAAATTTAATAATGATTTAGTAGATTACAAATTAAAATTAAAAAAAAATTTTTTTAATTTAATTTTTAAAATTTACTTTACAATTAATTTAAGAAATAAAGGAGACATTTTTTTTTAAATTAACATTAAAAATTAAAAATGTCAAAATATTTTACATGTAATACAAAGTAAAATTTTTACCTACAACACTAAATTTAAATAACTTTATGGAATTTAATTAAAATTAAAAATAAATTTCAAAATTAAATTAATTAAAATTGAATTTTTAGAAGAAAAAAGGGGAAGGTGAAGAACCCAAAATAAATCTTGAAACCTAATATTTTTTTCCAATTTAAATTTAAAACTACTATATGTATATGAAAGAATGATCAAGAACATAGATCATCCTTTTTCTGTAAAAGGGAGGTGTACTGTGTTTGATAAGTCATAGTTACCCTACCTTTTGTACGGTAACTAAATGGTAAAATTAAATTACTAATTGTAACTAAATATATCCATCTGCATCGAACTCAAGCGTGAGAAAAGCATTTCACATTTGTAACGGGTGATTTTTTTGAGGTTAGGATTTTCATGCATTAGTATTTGACAGATCACGTGGGATTTCAGACATGGTGTCAAAGAGAAAGATGCTCAGTATGCTTTGACATTTCATCATGAATAGACTTACTAACGAGCAACGCTTGCAAATCATTGAATTTTATTACCAAAATCAGTGTTCGGTTCGAAATGTGTTTCGCGCTTTACGTCCGATTTATGGTCTACATAATCGACCAAGTGAGCAAACAATTAATGCGATTGTGACCAAGTTTCGCACTCAGTTTACTTTATTGGACATTAAACCAACCACACGAATGCGTACAGTGCGTACAGAAGAGAATATTGCGTCTGTTTCTGAGAGTGTTACTGAAGACCGTGAAATGTCGATTCGTCGCCGTTCGCAGCAATTGGGTTTGTGTTATTCGACCACATGGAAGATTTTACGCAAAGATCTTGGTGTAAAACCGTATAAAATACAGCTCGTGCAAGAACTGAAGCCGAACGATCTGCCACAACGTCTAATTTTCAGTGAATGGGCCCTAGAAAAGTTGGCAGAAAATCCGCTTTTTTATCGACAAATTTTGTTCAGCGATGAGGCTCATTTCTGGTTGAATGGCTTCGTAAATAAGCAAAATTGCCGTATTTGGAGTGAAGAGCAACCAGAAGCCGTTCAAGAACTGCCCATGCATCCCGAAAAATGCACTGTTTGGTGTGGTTTGTACGCTGGTGGAATCATTGGACCGTATTTTTTCAAAGATGCTGTTGGACGCAACGTTACGGTGAATGGCGATCGCTATCGTTCGATGCTAACAAACTTTTTGTTGCCAAAAATGGAAGAACTGAACTTGGTTGACATGTGGTTTCAACAAGATGGCGCTACATGCCACACAGCTCGCGATTCTATGGCCATTTTGAGGGAAAACTTCGGAGAACAATTCATCTCAAGAAATGGACCGGTAAGTTGGCCACCAAGATCATGCGATTTGACGCCTTTAGACTATTTTTTGTGGGGCTACGTCAAGTCTAAAGTCTACAGAAATAAGCCAGCAACTATTCCAGCTTTGGAAGACAACATTTCCGAAGAAATTCGGGCTATTCCGGCCGAAATGCTCGAAAAAGTTGCCCAAAATTGGACTTTCCGAATGGACCACCTAAGACGCAGCCGCGGTCAACATTTAAATGAAATTATCTTCAAAAAGTAAATGTCATGGACCAATCTAACGTTTCAAATAAAGAACCGATGAGATTTTGCAAATTTTATGCGTTTTTTTTTTTTAAAAAAGTTATCAAGCTCTTAAAAAATCACCCGTTACTATAGTATAGTTACGTGTGAATTTGCTTTATACGCAAATTCACTCGTCTACTCAAGTTCCTGTGTGGGAACCTGCATTAGCATGTTTCCACTCATAATGTAAGTATATGTGAACGCGTGTACAATTAACATTAACATTAGCATTAACATTAAATTAAAATAGAAATAATAATTT